>CAUYLG010003578.1:0-20447 GCA_963573385.1 Cacajao melanocephalus
AATAAATGGTGTTGGGAAAACTGGCTAGCCATGTGCAGAAAGCAGAAACTGGACCCCTTCCTGACACCTTACACTAAAATTAACTCCAGATGGATTAAAGATCTAAACATAAGACCTAACACCATAAAAACCCTAGAAGAAGATCTAGGCAAAACCATTCAGGACATAGGCATAGGCAAGGACTTCATGGCTAAAACACCAAAAGCAATGGCAACAAAGGCCAAAATAGACAAATGGATCTAATTAAACTCCAAAGCTTCAGTACAGCAAAGGAAACACTGATTAGAGTAAACCAGCAACCAATAGAATGGGAAAAAATTTTTGCAATCTACCCATCTGACAAAGGGCTAACATCCAGAATCTGCAAAGAACTAAAACAGATTTACAAGAAAAAAAGAAGCAAGCCCATCCAAAAGTGGTGAAGGATATGAACAAACACTTTACAAAAGAAGACATCTGTGAGGCCAACAAACATGAAAAAAATGCTCATCATCACTGGTCATTAGAGAAATGCAAATCAAAACGACATTGAGATACCATCTCACACCAGTTAAATGGCGATCATTAAAAAATCAGGAGACAGCAGAAGCTGGAGAGGATGTGGAGAAATAGGAACACTTTACACTGTTGGTGGGAGTGTACATTAGTTCAACCATTGTGGAAGATAGTGTGGCAATTCCTCAAGGATCTAGAAATAGAAATACCATTTGATCCAGCAATCCCATTACTGGGTATATACCCAAGGAATTATAAATTGTGCTATTATAAAGACACATGCACACATATGTTCATTGCAGCACTGTTTACAATAGCAAAGACCTGGAACCAATCCAAATGTCCATCAACGATAGACTGGATAAAGAAAATGTGGCACATATACACCATGGAATACTATGCAGCCATAAAAAATGTTGAGTTCCTGTCCTTCATAGGGACATGGATGAATCTGGACACCATCATTCTCAGCAAACTGACACAAGAACAGAAAACCAAACACTGCATGTTATTACTCATGGGCGTGTATTGAACAATTAGAACACATGGACACAGGGAGGGGAGCATCACACACTGCAGTCAGTGGCAGGGGCTAGGGGAGGGACAGCAGGGGGTGGGGAGGGTGGGGAGGGATAATGAGGGGAGATACACCAGATATAGATGATGGGGGGATGAAGGCAGCAAACCACCTTGCCATGTCTGTACCTATGCAACAATCCTGCATGATCCGCACATGTACCCCAGAACCTAAAGTACAATTTAAAAAAATAGTAAATACAAAATTAATATTTTATATGAATAAAATAATTTACAAACATAGTACAAAAGACTGAATGAAGGTCACATAACAAAATATAAATTTTTTAACTTTGTCAAAGAAAAAATAAGGTTATAGCTGACAGATCTTGGATGGTAGGAGTCTGTGAGAAGAGAGAGTTAAAGGGCCAATAATAACAGCCCTTAAACGTGGACATAAATCTGGCAGGACATCTGGAATGGAAGTGTAAAACCTAGTCCAGGAAAGTCATCAAACAGGCAACAAAACAACAACAACTACTCAAACAAAAAGTCACTGGATGGAATGGGGCAGAAAGAATCCAGAGATGTTGTGATATATTACCTAACCTGTACAATTTTGAAAATAAAGGTACATGATAATGCAAACAAAAAGAAAAACATAAGCCACACTCTGGAAAGTATCAATCCATACAAACACTCTGAGGGAACACAGAGCACAAAGGTCGCAATCAGACAAAGGCTGCAGAGAAGCTATTATAAAAATGTACAAAGAATGAAAGGAAACCATGTTTTAAAGAATGAAAGTGTAGTAAAATAAGTCAGCAAACACAGAACATCAATAAAGAGAAATGGTTTAGCCTGTAAGCACTTTGGGAGGCCAAGGGGGGCAGATCATTTGAGGTCAAGAATTCAAAACCAGCCTGGCCAACATGGTGAAACCCCATCTCTACTAAAAATGCAAAAATTAGCCGGGCATGGTGGCACATGCCTGTAATCCCAGCTACTCGAGAGACTGAGGCCAGAGAATTGCTTGATCCTGGGAGGCAAAGGTTGCAGTGAGCAGAGATCATGCCACTGCCCTCCAGCCTGGACAACAGGGTGAGATTCCATCTCAAAAAAAAAAGAAAAGAGAGAGAGACAGAGAAGAATGGTTTAACAAAGAATGAAATGGAAACTCTGAAGCTGTACATTACAATAGATGAAATTTTTAAGAAATTATTAAAGTGTATCAACAGCAATTTAAACTGTAAGAAGAAAGAATTGGTGAACTTGAAGAGATGTCATTAGAAATTACACCTCTGAAGAGCAAAAGAAAAACACAAAGCCTCAGAGATCTGTGTGACACAATAAATCATACCAACATATGCATAATGGGAGTAGCAGAAGGAGAATAGAGAAAGGGGTAGAAAAAATATTGAAGAAATAAAAACTTCCTAAATATGATTTAAAACATTAATATACACATCTCAAAGTTTAACAAATTTTTAAGTAGGATAAACACAAAAGAGATCCATCCCTAAGATCAAGAACAAAACAAGAACATCTGCTCTCACCTCTTCTATTCAACATTGACTGAACAGTCAAGCCAGTGAAATAGGCAAGTAAAACAAATAAAACATCCAGATATGAAAACTGTCTTTAGCTACAGGTAAAGTGTTGTCATGTAGAAAATCCAATACTACCTATAAAAACAAAACTAAAAAACAAAACTAAATAAGTTTAATAAGATAAAAGATGCAAGATCAATATAAAAAATAATTGTATTTCTATAAACTAGTAGCATACAACTGGACCTTGAAATTAAACCAACATTGACATTAAAATTGAAACATTTGAAAATAAATAAGACAAACGATGTGTGTGAACCCTGAAAATCTGAAACAGTTCTCAGTTAATTTAGAAAGTTTATTTTGCCAAGATAAGGTTGCCTGCCCATGACACAGCCTCAGGAAATCCTGATGACATGAGCCCTAGGTGGTCAGGCACAGCTTGATTTTTTATACATTTTAGGGAGATATGAGACATCAATCAATAGATGTAGGAAGTACACTGGTTTCATCCAGAAAGGCGGGGACAACTCGAAGCACGCCTTCCAGGTCACAGGTAGATGAGAGACAAATGGTTGCAATCTTTTGAGTTTCTGATAAACTTTTCCAAAGGAGGCAATCAGAGTATGCATCTATCTCAGAAAGCAGAGAGATGACTGAACAGAATGGAAGGCAGGTTTTGCAGTTCTCAGCTTGACTTTTCCCTTTAGCTTAGTAATTTGGGGGCCCCAAGATTTTTCTTTTCCATGTGCAAGGCCTATATGCTGGAAACTGCAAAATATTCTTGAGAGAAATTAAAGAATACCTAAATAATTTGACAGATGTATCTTATTTATGGATTAGAAAACCTGATATTATTGAGACTCAATTCCCCCCAAACATCTATAGATTTAACAA
The DNA here is from genome assembly GCA_963573385.1 of Cacajao melanocephalus. Lineage (NCBI taxonomy): Eukaryota > Metazoa > Chordata > Mammalia > Primates > Pitheciidae > Cacajao > Cacajao melanocephalus. Next base: position 3,459 of record CAUYLG010003578.1, read on the forward strand.
AAATTCCAATAAAAATCCCACAGTTTTTTTATGCAAATTGACCAGCTAATTCTGAAAATTACATGGAAATGCTACAGACATAGAATAGCCAAAGTAACTTTGTAAAAGAAAAAAGTTGGAGGGTTAACACTACCTGAATTGAAGACTTATTATAAAGCTACAAGAAGACAGTATGCTTTACTATAGAGGTAGACAAAGAGATCAATTGAATAGAAAAGACACACAAAATATAGACCCAAACATATAAAAAAAACCTGATAACAAAGGTAAAAAAGCAATTCAGTTGAAAAATATCATCTTTTCAACAAATGAAGATAATAAAATTTAATATCTACATGCAAGAAAAATTAAAACTTCAATCCATGCCTCACACTGCACACCAAATTAACTAAAGCTGTATCATATACACATAAAAGAATAATCCATAAAAGTACAAAGATAAATTGTAATTCATGAAAACTAGAACTTTTACTCATTGAATAATAGTATTAGGAAAATGAAAAGACAAGCCACCTATAAGGAGAAAATAGTTACAAACTGTATACTTAATAAAGGGTTTGTATCTACCTCATATTATATAAAGAAGCTTCATTATCAGTAATAATAAAAATGAAAAGTGGCAAAATTTTTAGATACATCACCAGAGAAAATGTATAATTCCATGAAAATATAGTCAACATTGATAGTCATTGGGATAACCCAAATTAAACCATTGCGCACCTGTTAGAATAACTAAAAAAGACTCACTGTATCAATTACTAGGGAGGATATGGAGAAACTGGACCTCTAATATACTGCTGTTGGAAATATAAAATGATACCACCAATTTGGAAAAGTTTGGCAGTTTCTTAGAGGGTTAAATGTATATCTACCATATGATTCAGGCATTCTATTTCCATGTTTTGGGTTTGTTTTTTCCCAGAGAAGGAAAGCACTGATCCATATTAAGCCTTAACTTAAATGCTTATAGAAGGTTTATGTGAATAGCGTAAAACTGAAAACAACCAAATATTGATCAACAGGTAGATGATGACAAAATATGGGTGTATTCCTACAATGAAATATTGCTGAGCACCTTAAAGCTACTGACATATACAACATGGATGAATATTGAAATAATCACAGAAAGTGAAAGAAGTCATACCAAAAAAAAGAGCATTTACAGTATGCTTTCTTCACATAAAGTTCTAGAACAGTGGCTGGCAAACATTTTTGGTAAAGGAAAAGATAGTAAATATTTTAGGCTCTGCAATTTATGGTGTCTGTCTTATTTATACTCTTGCTGTTCCAGTGTGAAAGCAATCATAGATAGGCAAACAAATGAGTGTGGCTATGTTCTAGTAAAATTTCATTTACAGAAACAGGTGGTTGGGCCAGATTTGACCAACAGGCCATGGTTTGCTGATCATTGGTCTAAAAAGTGTGGACTAATCTACCATGACATAAAACAGATGAGTGGGTGTGGAGATGGGAAGAGAACAGGAAGGAGGAATTTCAAAGGGGCATAAGGAAACTTTTAGGGGTGATAGAAATAGTAATTATCTTCATTATTGCGATTGTTTCACAGGTGCCTACGTATATTAAACTCTAATAAATTGTGAATTTTAAATATGTGCAGCTAATTATAAGTCAATTATATCCAAATAAAGCTATTAAAAATCAATTAATGCATTTTACCTTATTAACAGAATAAATTAGAACAACCATATGACCGTACTAACAGATGCATAAAAAATAGTTGTTTTTTTTTTAACTTCACATCCCCTCATGGTAAATGACACCTAAAAAACTATTTGACAAGTAGTAAATATTCAATAAAAGTAGTTATTAATATGGAAGGCAGGGGCATAACAGAAAAGTATAGTGGAATAACAGTGGGTTTTGAAGCAAGTATGCTATTGTTGACGTCCAAAATAAGCTATTTACTGTGTAAATTAGGGACAATAATAGTTAACTTATTGGCCTGGTTATCAAAACCAATAAAATAGCTACATAAAGTGTGTAGTAGAACTCCTTTCAGTGGCTAGTTGTTATTATTGTGGTTTTCTAAATTTAACATTTCAAAAATACACACCGATCCTGACAAGCTATGCCCAGTTGACTTATCAATAATTAATAACAATGAGTTGGTTACAATTTTAAACTATTTATTATGTCAATTTGCAATTATACACTCAAGTAGAGAGACTACGATGATGAATTTTCATGCACTCAAACACAACTTTCATAGTAATTATTTTGCCATTCTTTATCATCTGTCCTCTCTTTTCCAGTTGGAGTATATCAAAATAAATTTCAGACATTACAGCATTTTACCTGTAAATACTTAAATATTTCTGTGATGCATTTTTTTAAATGAAAAACTTTTAAATGTGAGAACTTTGTGTTCATTTGCTAAAGGGCTTCAAAATATCACAGACTGGTGGCTTAAACAACAGAAATTTATTTTCTCACAATTTTGGAAGCTAGAAGTCTACAATCAAAATGTCTGTTCTTCTGAGGCTTCTTTGATTGGTTTGTAGACGGCCTTCTGCTCCTTGTGTCCTTCTGTGATCTTCCCTCTGTGTGTGTCTGTGTCCTAATCTTCTATTCTTATAAGGACACCAGTCAGATTGAATTAGAACCCACTCTAATGACTTCATTTCTCTTTAAAGAACCTGTCTCTAAATATAGTGGCACTCCCGGGCACTGGAGAATTGGAGCTTCAACATATGAATTTTGGGGGACACAATTCAGCACATAACAGATAACAGAATGATAGAGAATTGTAACAAACTTGGAAATGGTTGGCTTTTACCTCCCTGGTACAGCCACCAACTCCCACACCTTGAGATTACCATAGTGTTTATACCAGAGTCAAACTCCGAGTACTCTCAGCCAATGACTAGGCCCAGTGGGGACACCAGAGCCAGGCCATTTCTGCCCTACATGGATCTCCTCTAAAGGGCAATAATTGCTATAGGTCTCCTGGATGTCCTGGTTGAGACCTTCCTGGAGCTTCACCACAGTGTGAGGTTCCCCCTAACATCTATCCTTCCTTTCTTTTTTCCCTTTCCCATTTCAAAAGCGCTAAACCTGGCCAGGCACAGTGGCTCACCCCTATAATCCCAGCAATTTGGGAGGCTAGGAGGGTGGATCACCTGAGGTCAGGGGATCGAAACCAGCCTGGCCAACACGATGAAACCCCACCTTTACTAAAAACACAAAGATTAATCAGGCGTGACAGCATACACATGTAATCCTAGCTACGTAATCCTAGCTACTCGGGAGGCTGAGGCTGGATAATTGCCTGAACTCGGGAGGCAGAAGTTCTAAAGAAGTGCTGAACAAAACTATAAAACAAGCAAACGACCAAAAAACAACCACACACACAAAGAAGCAGGTATATCAAAGGGAACATAAATTGCTCCCAAACCTGGAATACTTCGAGCAACAAAATAAAGTTGTAGTGGATGATCACACAAGGTAAAAAATAAATATATGAGTCCATATTCATATAAATACATGATTGAATAAATAAATGAAGGAGGAAGAAGAAATCTCCTGAGCAAAAGAATTTCGAATAATTTATGTAGATACTATACATTCAAGGAGGTGGAGTATAAATTCCCACTCCTTAAGTGTGGGCTGTGCACAGTGACTTTCTTCCAAACAGTATAGTACGGAATGGAGGACAGGGGGATGAGTAACTTTACAGTGGAGAAACTGACAAACACTACCTTTGGCAGTTGACCAACATCAAGAGAGATGTCATGTTAATATAGTATATCCCCTTGATATGGTGTGATATAAATAGCACTTTACTTCTATGATAATCCTCCCGAAAATTTATAACCTCAGTCTAACCACAAGAAAAATACCAGAGCAATCACAAATGAGGGACATTCTACATAATATCTGATCAGTGTCCTCAGAATGATCAAGGTCTTCAAAAACAAGGAAAGTCTACAGAACTGTCACAACCAAGAGGATCTACAGGAAACATGAGAAATCAATGTAATATGGTATCCTGGATCATATCCTGGAGCAGAAAAAGGACATTCAGTAATGACTAATGAAATTTGGACTTTAAATAATGTATAAATATTGGCTCATTACTTATAGTAATAATTGTACTATACCAATGGAAGGTATTAATAATAGGGGAAACTAGGAATGGCATGTGTAGAAAATCTCTGTACTGTTTCACAATTTTTCTAGAAACCTTAAACTGTTCTAAAATAAAAGTTTATTTAAAGTAAAAAAATCTATATGTCAAAATGCCATGTGGAACATGACTGCAATGGCTAATATTTATTTGGCACTTTCTAAGCTACAAAGCACTTTCTACTGCATTAACTCATTGAATGATAAATCCATTACCTTCCAGAACTTTATGATGAGATCATGTTATGAAGCCTGCCTAAAAAAGCACATTAATAAAACATGTAACTGTCATTATTTCAATAAAATCATGTTCTGCTCAGAAAAAAAATGAATCATAAAGGACCTGAATTTACCAGCACAGCTTTTAATTTCTGGCAAATTTCACATCTTTGCTCTGTGTGTCAAACCTGTTCTGAGCATGTTGGGTTTCTATTTTTCAGATCTCCAGTGATGTTAACAGCAGTTGTGAATTCTTAATGAAATTCATCATGTATTTGCAACAAATTGCTCACCTCTCCCAACCCCAGAAAGCAATGTGGAAGTAGAAGAAAAGGAGCTGGCAATGAATTATCTCCCTCTTCACCAGAGCAAAAGGGGGTTATTGACAGACGGGTGCCTGCCAGACATTCAACAGACACTCTGGGGTCTCAAAACCATTCCTCTCCATATGCACCTTTTTGCCCATCCTTCTTTCTCTCCAATCACTCTCTCTGTCATACCACTTCTCCCCTCCTTCCCTTTCTTTTGTTCCTGTGTCATTTTCTCCCCTCCTCTTCATTGCTTTAGGCCAATAAGGAAAACCAAGAAAAATCCCAAATCTTTCTGATGTATGCCTGTCATCCTCGGGGGCGGGGGAGGGGGGGAGAAATAGGTGACTGACTCTAGATTAGGGTATTAAAATATACACCTCTGATCCCACATACTCTAAGGCACTTAAGCACTTTTCCAAAGCAGACTTCTCATTTCCTTATTTCATTTTCCCTTGAACATATAAGAATCAGGCAGGAACCAAATACAGGGGCAATATCAATGTATGCGAAAACCTCTACCCAAAATGAAATTGAGCCTTTTATGGGTTTTGAGGCAAATGATGATATGTTTCTTGATGATAATTTGGCATAAAGTATAACATATAAACTTAAAAGAAAATCCTCATACAAGTTCCAAATCCTCTTAATCATAAGATAACAAGGGGGATCAAGGTGTAGAGGCTGAGTTAAGACCCTGTCACATGCTGGCTGAGTGACCTTAGACTGTCAAAGCTTCCATTTCCTTCAGTGTAAAATAAAAATATCAACAGCTGCTCCCCAATGAATCATGAAATGCAAGGCAATAATATTTTTAGAGTACATTGTAAGCATTTAATGAAAGTTAGGGATGAAAAAATCATGCCCTAATATTTATTTGGGATTTGAGTAATACATGTTACATTGACTCTTGTTTCCAGATTCACACTGCATAAAAATAGCAAAAATTCATCTTGATCTCAGGATAGTGCATGTTAGATTTTCTGTTCTGGTATTCTTTTAAAATAAATATTGGATATTAGTTTACAGAAATATGTAACATGGTATTTGTAATTAGAGTCATAGACATGCAACATATCACAAATATCTGGCCCTAAATCTGGCACTTATTTTTGAAAAATATGAAATATAAAAATAATGAAACAAGTATTTGACTTAAGAGGTTGAAATTGTCAGTTCTTTGAATGGAAACTGTTTATTTTTTAATCTGTATAAATCAACCACTAAGAGATATTCTTAGCATATATGCTTTCTATATATTTTGAATAAATAAATGATAAGTATATTAACATTTTACCTGATAATTCAGAAGGAACATCTGGTACATGTGGATTATCTCATGTAATACATATAAATGGAATAATATTAACATTTGTTTTCTCCATATAGGGAAATTTTTTTAACACCTATTCCGACCAGATCATGAATTCACAACACCACAAATTCCTATTTTTCCTATAAGCAGGTTGACTCTGGTTTATTATACATTCCTTCAGGTTTTCCCCCAGCTAAATTGGGAATTCTTGACTGATGATTTTGCCCCTAGAGCCAGAACTCTCTAACAAAAATAAAACCCTCAAATAAAAATGTCACCAATGAGTTCCACCATGTAGTGTCTCCTCCTAAAATCCATATTTATTTCTAATTAACTGCATGAGAGCTATTCCAAATTTTCTAATTTCAAATGTTGCCACAATCTGTAGTGTTATAAACACAGTTCTTCGGGTGGCTCTGCTAGCTAAAATTGGATTCCCTTGATGGGGGCCACCCCACCACCAAGAAAAAGATTTGGAAAATATCTTTGCCATGTTTCAAAATATTTGGTTTGGATTCTGCTATAGAGTTCAAGTTGTTTCAAGCTGTGTGTGCCAATTAAGCAAACACAATTCAGTGGTGGGTAAGAACTATAATGAAAATTGCCATACATCTCTTCTTTTCTCAAGGAATTATAAAGTTTGGATCAAGAGTATTAATAACAAGATTAGGTAGGATGTTTACAAAAATACAAGAAAGGGGAACATAGAATTTGTTGACAATAGGTTAGCCCCCTTTGCCTTGCTTTTACACATTAGATATTAATCTTACAGCATTTTAGATGCTCTGCTTCAGAGAAGTAAGAATATTTTCATACTCCTTTACCCTAGAGTGGCATCTCATAGAAAAGGAAATGAAAATTACATCAGCAAAGTTCATTCTGTCTCAGGCAGAAGAGGAAAAAACTCTTCCTATATCTAATTGGCATGATGACAAAATTTGTGCATGATATTTTAAAAATCATTTTTGGTAGTATGAGATAAACATTTAGACTGTGACTTGTCCTTGTGATAAATAAGTTATTAGTTGTCTTCCTTTTTATTTTTCTCCAACATGCAAGCAATTGTTAAGGGGTATTTCTTACACCAGCAAATGAGATACCAACGCTGTGCCCTGCTCCTAAATATGAAGACAATTCGTTAGGTAGGATTTGTCACTCTTCAGGAAAAACTCAAATTTCACAGCCTTCATTAAATGACAAGCACATAGTGTATGAGATCGACAACTCAGCTCATAGGCACAGCTTCCTTAATGTATGGAACTGAAACTATACAGAAACCAATTGGTTCATGGAGAAGCCTTAGGCAAGTCAATAAACTGAAAGCTGGAAAAGAGGTCACAGTAAAAGTCACTCTACAGCAGGGCTCCAAATTCAATGGGGATGTGGCTTTTTGACCTGCTACCAACAAAGATTGAAATGTTATTCGTTTTCCCCACATTCTTATGTAAATTTAATTTACATGAAATTGTTGACTTGCTAACCCTGGAGACTGGTGATGTCTCTATTAATCTACAGAATGAATCTTAATGGTAAACTCTTAAAACAAGCTCTTTTTCATTCTCCTAATGCCTCTGTTTCCATGTAAAATACCATTTTGTGCCCTTCTTGAACTGTATTTACTGGTAGAAAATGGAGAGAAATGTAAATGTTTCATATTTGCTCCCTTACCCTCGAAGGAATGAATGAATGATCCTTGAAAGCTACATAATTACTCCCAGAACATGCGATGAAAACAATAGCAAATCTAAATGTCTATTTTCTTCTTGTAAAATAAGGACAAAGAAACTACCCAATGTATGCAGAGAGTGGCAGGAAACAAGGAATCAAAAGTGATTGAAAGAGTTATAATGTAAGAATGCCTTGAGCTTGGCTTGGTAATTTTTCACTTCTATAAAATCGGATATTACATTTTTTAAAATGTTTTTTGAGTTTTTAAAATGTCATGGAATAAGGCAGTAACTGCTCTTGGTTCTCATTAAAGTTTCTTCAATTCACACATGAATTTGTGAAAGAAATTGATTTCTGCTATCAGAAATGTTGGACCAACTCTCCCACTGAGGACAACTGTAACAGCTAGATACATTTTTTTTAAAGTCTATTGTAGGCATCAGAGAGCCAGCAAATCAGTAAGGACTTGAAGGGTCAAGAATCCAAGGAGAAAAGAAGAGCAGAGAACGAACCTGATATTTAGAAGTGCTTTTACCCCGAAGGCATTTTCCAATTCCCAACCAGTGAACAAGAGGCAAAAAACCTAGCAAAAAGTAGTAGCTACTAATTCGTTTTAGTTTAGATTTCTCTGGAAGCAGACCCTGAGAGAAAGATCCTAGCGCAAGTCATTCATTTGGGAGATTTAAGAACTATCAAGACAAAAAGGAGGTAGAAACGGATAAAGGGTTGGAAAGCAGCCAATGAGGAGTACTCTATTAAGCCAGATACAGAGGACAGATATAGCTTAACCCTGGAGTAGCTCTGGAAAATGATATAAAGCACATACTTCAGATGTATCTCATCCAAGGGTTAAGGGTGGTGAAGTATTTGTACACCCTTTCCTATTAAGCATTGGTCAAGGAATATTCCTTGGGGTGTTAGTTAATTCCAAAGCACTTCCAGCCTTCTATGGATACAGGGAGAGTTGTCTTCTAGAATAAATCAAGCATGAAGATAAATATATTGGAAGCTGTTGAGTATCTGGAACACCCTTATATGGTAAGCTCTGGGGTACAGGAGAGAGCACTGACAGTGTCCACTACAGTCTACCCTCTGTAATGCCCCAAACAACTTACTTCCCAAGTTAAGTCTGCTCTATTCTGTCATCCTTTCTTTAACATTTTTTTAAAAATCAACATATACAATAGGAGTTTTAGTGAAGTGAAGGACACTCCACATTGCAGTCTCATCCAAAAGTTGGAAATGATAATATCCCTTCTATCATTCAATCAAGACATTCCTTATCATTAGCCGCTCTTTTGATGATCTGGGGTAAACCAGATCTTTATCCTTGAGGGCTCTGAGCCCCTGGTTACCATGCTCTTGTCAGGCTATGCTTTCTGCTACAACACAATTCTGCTTAATCACTAGATACGGAAACACAATGAACCTTCCTGCCTTCATTATGTAGCAGCAACTCTATATCTTCTTGATTATAATGATTAATTTCCACTGACAGGGTAGTAACTTTCAGAGTGTCTTTGTACTACTCTGTGAGAGACCAGAATGACTGGGAGAAAACTGTAATTTCAGCTTTTGTGGAATTCTTACTGTGTAGCCTGACAGAAGCATCTCTCTCCTAGGAACTGAAGCACAAGTTCCTCAACTGAGTCATTGGGAATAACAGTGAAAGGCACTGCCCCCATTCCCACCCTTGGTTCTAGACTCTAGGGGGTCACCACGGCACTTTTGGGGTGTCTGTGGGGTCACCACTATTTTCATAATAATGTTAAGATATTATTTACCTTTATTGTGTTGACAATTGCACAGATGCAATAATGTTTGGTACGTTGCTTGGTTAAATTTATGGTAGTTCCTTATAATCTTCCATGATACGTCTGGTATTTTTAGGATCCAAATTAGTTAATTGAATGGTGATATGATAGGGACCTGCATTCTTCCAGTGTATGGGTGGCACTAAATCTGCCACTTACCTCAGATGCACTATGGCTTCTCATTTAGTATCTTGACCAGGGAGGAATTTTAGGTGCTTCCATTGGTCTTCTCCTAGCATTTTGGTTCTTTCTCCATAAGTCAGGTAAGCAATGTGAGATTTCTGCCAAATGATAAATATACATATCTTGATTGCATAATGAGTGACCAGTGGATTTCCCTGGGTCACTGTGAATCTGAAAACATCACAGTGAATCTGAAAACATCAGATTCCCTGTGAGATAGGCTTGGTGTAGGACTCCATTGATCACTAGACCTCCATAATTCCCTTTGCTTATAAGATAATATTTTAGTCTCCTGGAATTAAAGTAGTCTCAGATTCTGAGATGAGAATTTGGGCACAGCGAGTTTTGGGGGGAAGATAAAGGAACATTAACATGCATGAAGTAATGCAGAGAACAGAAGATACATTATTAACCTAGCTCATCATGCAGGGGGAATTTCAGGGAGAATAAAAAAAAAACAAAGTAAAACACATGATCAAAGCTTATTCCACCCAAGGGTAGGGGAAGTGTTGTATTTTTATAGTATTTCCCCCTTATCCATGGGAGATAGTTTCCAAGATCCCCAGTAGATGCCTGAAACTGTAGGTAATGCTGAATCTTATATACACAATGTTTTTCCTATACATACCTATGATAAAATTTAATTTATAAATTAGGCATAGTAAAAGGTTAAAAACAGTACTTAATAAAACAATTTTAGCAATATGCCAGCATCTCTACTCTTGTGCTTTGAGGCAATTAGTAAGTAAAATAAATGTTACCTGAACACAAGCACTGCAATACTATGATAGTCGATCTGATAGCCAAGATGGCTACTCAGTGACTAACAGCTAGGTAGTGTCCACAGCATGGATACAGTGGACAAAGGGATAATTCACATCCTGGGTAGGCCAGAGCAGGACAATGCACAATTTCATCATGGTACTCAAAACAGTGTGCAATTTAAAACTCATCAATTGTTTATCCATGACTAAGGCCCCAAAAGCAAATGCAACAAAACAAAAATAAATAAATGGGACCTAATGAAACTAAAAGGCTTCTCTACAGCAGAAGACATAATCATCAGAGTAAATAGACAACCCACAGAACTGGAGAAAATATTTACAAACTATGCATCTGACAAAGGACTAATACCTAGAATCTACAAGGAAGTCAAACAAATCAACAAGAAAAATGTTATCCCATCAAAAAGTGGGAAAATGACATAAATAGACATTTCTCAAAAGAAGATATACTAATCACAAGAAAATATAAAAAATGCTCAACATCACTAATCATCAGGGAAATATAAATCAAAACCACAATGAAATACCGCTTTACTCTTACAAGAATGGCCATTACTAAAAAGTCAAAAAACAGATGTTGGCATGGATATGGTGAAAAGAAAATGCTTATACACTCTTAGGGGGAATGTAAATTAATACAACCTCTATGGAAAACAGTATGGAGATTACTTAAAGAACCAAAGGTAGATCTACCATTCCATCTAGCAATCCCACTACCGGGTATCTACCCAAAGGAACATAAGTCATTCTATCAAAAAGACACCTGCACATGTATGTTTATTGCAGCACAATTTACAAACACAAAGATATGAAACCAACCTAAGTGGTCATCAACCAATGAGTAGAATTTTAAAATGTGATACACACACACAAACGCGCACACACACACACACACACACACACACACCATCGAATACTACTCAGACCAAAAAAAAAATGAAAAATGTCTTTTGCAGCATCTTGGATGGAACTGGAGGCCATTATTCTAAGTGAAGTAACTCAGGAATCGAAGACTAAATTCCATATGTTCTCACTTATAAGTGGGAGCTAAGCTATAGGTATGCAAAGGCTAGAGTGGTATAATGTACTATGGAGACTCAGAAAGGGGAACACAGGGGGATAAAGGATAAAATCTAAATATTTGGTACAATATACACAACTCGGGTGATGATACACTAAAAATCTCAGACTTTACCACAATGCAATTTATCCATGTAACCAAAAATCACTTGTACCCCAATAGCTATGGAAATAAACAAAATTTTAATGGAAATAAAACCTATGAATTGTTTCCTTCTGGAATTCTTTACTTAATGTATTTGGACCACTGTTGACTGCAGGTAATTGGAACCCCAGAAAGTGAAATCACATATATGAGAAGACTACTTACACCTATAACAACCACTCATTAGTTAAGAACTATTTGAGATTTGTAATTCCTGAGCATTTTTAGCACTACCATATAAATAAGTAGAGCAGCTTCCCAGAAAAATATCCATTAGGCACATATCTGTAGATTCAGTCCATTAATAGAGGAATGTTTGACAGTTTTAGGTAAGCCCCTGACAACATCAGCTACAGAATCTGAAAAGACTAGCAAAGCTTTCCAATTTTCAAAAAACTAGGAAATGCAACACCCATCAAGGTATAAATTTTAAAATCAGCTAGTGAAAAAAAAGAAACACACTATCCTCAAAAGAACAACAATAAACTCAAGAGTTAACATTTGAAGAGAAACTATGGAAGCCAAAAATCAACAAAATGGCATCATCAAAGTACTGAAGAAATTATTTCAACCTAAGAGAAAACATCCTTTAAAACTGAAGTGAAATGAAGATTCAGATAAACAAAATAGAAAATTTATCAACAGCAGATAAAAACATTTTAAGTGCTAAATGTACTAAATGTTCAAAACCTATTAGTAACATTAGATATAATATGAAATAGAAAAATACTTCAATTGAATATAAAGGTATAGAATACCACCTAAAAGAAAGTTTATGAGATAGGCTAAAATAAAACAAAGTTCAACAATAAGATACATGTACCTTAAATATAAGGATAAAGAGGATTTCACAGTAAAAGAATAAAAAAGGTATAGAATACAAACACTAACCTAAACCATATATACAGCTACACAAATGGAAGAAAAAGTAGACTTCAAATCAAGAAGATTACTAGAGGAAAAAAAACGGGCTATTCCACTGTGATTAAATAATTTATCTATCAGAAAGATATATATACCTCATATAATGGTATATGAAATTGATAAGCAAAATAGCAGATTTTAACACATTGCTCTAGATAACTAATAAAACAAGCAGGCAATAATATCTATAAGGATAAGTTTTGAAGAACAAAATTCAAAAATTCTGACCCATTGCCATGTCTAACAATGTCCTTAGCAACTAGAGAACACACATTTCTCACAGGATGATGTGAAGCATTTATTAAAATTGATAATATACTGTGCATAAAGTAAGTCTAGACAAATCTCCAAGGATCAAAGTAATTGCATGCATATTCTCTGACCAAGGGAAGTTGCTTTAAAAAAAAAAAACTATTTTTAAAAACCTCCAATATTTGAGTCAAAATGAATGTGGTTATAATAAAAAAAGTTTTAAAAATTAATTTTATAGAAAGATAATAAACATAAATCATATTGAATCTTTCAGGAAACATTTAAAGATATGCTAAGATAGAAATATATAGCCCTCAAGGCATATTTAACAAACAAACAAATGCTCATACTTCATGGTCTATGTGTCCATCTCAGTAAGTTACCCAATGAAAGTAAAAGAAAAAAAATAGTAAAATTAAGATCAGAAATTAACTAATGAAATACCAAAAAAAGCACACATTAGAAAAACATTTAAAAACTATGGATATTGAAAAGACTAATAAAACTATTAACTTTATGGGAAGGCTTTTAGGAGCGAGACAGAGATTTTTAAAAATCCAAACAAATAACATCAAGAATTTAAAAATGTACAAGACGTTAAATAAAAAGAGAACTTTATATCAATAAATATTAAGACTTGGGAGGTAGAGCAAGATGGCTGAATAAAAGCCTCCCTAGATCGTCCTCCCTACAGGAACCCCAAATTTAATAACTATCTACACACAAAAAAAAGTAGCTTCATAAGAACAAAAACATCAGGTGAGTGGCCATAGTACCCGGTTTTAACTTCATATCACTTAAAGAGGCACTGAAGAGGGTAGGAAAAACAGTCTTTATGCTACCTTTCATTATCCCCTGGCAGCAGCCACATAGTATGGAGACAGAATATGTGTGCTTGGGGGAAAGACTGCAGTGATCATGGGACTCTGTATCAGAACTCAGTGTTGCCCTCTCACAACAGAAAGCAACACTGGGCAGAACTAAGTAAACCTTCAAGAAGGAAGCATTTAGACCAGCCCTAGCCAGAAAGGACTCATCTATCCCAGCAGTCAGAACCTGAGTTCTGGCAAGCCTCACTACAATAGGTTAAAGTGCCCAGGGTTCCTAAATAAAGTTGAAAGACGGCCTAAGTCACAAGGACTTCAATTCCAAAGGAAGTCCTGTTGCTGTGCTTCATGTGGAGCCAGTAGACTTGAGGCGCACATAACCTAGTGAGACACCAGCTGGAGCAGCAAAGTAGCAAAGGGAGTGCTTATGCCAATTATCTCCCAAAACCTGCTGTGGCTTCAGGTCTGATCAAGCATGGTCTCAGTTGTGGTGGCCACAGGGGCACTTGTATTGCTCCTCCCCCAGCTACAGGCAGTTCAACAGGAGAGAGAGGGAGAGAGAGAGAGAGAGAGAGAGAGAGAGAGAGAGAGAGAGAGACTCTATTCTTAGGGGAGAAAGTAAGGGAAGAGGATAAGTCTCTGCCTGGTAATCCAGAGAATTATTCTGGATCTTGTCCAAGACAACAAAGGTGGTACCTCAATGAGACTGCAAAAGCCACAGCATTACTAGGCTTAGGATGCCCCACTAATGCAGATATGATTGCAGTGACAAAAAGCTTAGATTAAAACACAGAAGTCACTTCTTTTGTACCTTGAAAGCCTTTCCAAGAAGGACAGGTATAAACAAGACCAGACTGGAAAGACTACAATAAATACCTTTCTCCAATGCCCAGACACCAATGAACATCCACGAGCATCAACACCTTCCAGGAAACATGACTTCCCCAAATGAACTAAATAAGGTACCAGGGACCAATCCCAGAGAAAGAGATATGTGACCTTCAGACAGAAAATTCAAAATAGCTGTGTGAGGAAACTCAAAGAAATTTAAGATAACACAGAGAAGGAATCCAGAATCCTACTGGATAAATTTAACAAAGAGATTGGAATAATTTAAAAGAATCAAGCAGAAATTCTAGAGTTGAAAAATGCAATTGACATACTGAATAATGCATCAGAGTTTCTTAATAGCGGAATTTATCAAACAGGAATTACTGAGCTTGAAAATAGGCACTTTGAAAATACACAGTCAGAGAAGACAAAAAAAAAATACAAACAAATGAAGCACACCTACAAGACTTAGAAACAGCCTCAAAAGGGCAAATCTAAGAGTTATTGGCCTGAAAGCAGGGGGTGGGGGGCAGAGAGAGAGCTAGAGACAGAAAGTTTGATCAAAAGGATAATAACAAAGAGCTTCCCAAACCTAGAGAAAGAAATCAATATTCAACTACGAGAAGGTTATAAAAAACTAAGCAGATTTAACCCAAAGCAGACTATTTCAAAACATTAAATAATCAAACTCCCAATATTAAGGATAAAGAAAGGATCTTAAAAGAAGCAAATGAATTGAAACAAATAACATACGATGGAGTTCTAATATGTCTGGCAACATGCTTCATAGTGGAAACGTTAGAGGCCAGGAGAGATTGGCATGACATATTCAAAGTGCTGAAGGAAAAAACTCTTATCCTAGAATAGTATATTCAGCAAAAATATTCTTTATACATGAAGGATACATAAAGACTTTCCCACACAAACCAAAGATGAGGGATTTCATCAACACTAGACATGTCCTACAAGAAATGCAAAAGTATGATCTTCAATCTTAAATAAAGGGATGTTAATGAGTGATAAGAAATCATCTGAAGGTGTGAAACTCACTAATAATAAGTAAACAGAAAAATACAGACTATTATAAAACTACAATTTTGATGTGTAAACTACTCTTGAATAGACTAAAAGATAAACAGATCAGAAATAATAACTGCAATATAGACAGTACAATAAGATATAAATAGAAATGACAAAAAGCTTAAAAGTGGAGTTACAAAATGAAAGTGTAGTTTTTATTCATTTTCTTTTTCCTTGTTTGTTGGTTAGTCTGTTTTTTTATACAATCAGTCTTGTTATAAGTTATCATTTGCATGCCTTGTGGTAACCTCAAAACTAAAAACATACAATGAATACAGAAAAAATAAAAGCAAGAAATTAAAACATTATCACCTGAGAAAAATCACCTTTCCTAAAAGAAAGACAAGAAAGAAGAAAAAGAAGATCATAAAACAACCAGAAAATGGCAGGAATAAGTCTTTACTTATCAATAATAGTAAAAGTCAATTGACTAAACTCTCCAGTCAAAATACATAGTGTGACTGAGTAAACTTTTTAAAAGACCCAGTGACCTGTAGCCTACAAGAAACACACTTCACCTATAAAGATACAAATAGATGGAAAATAAAAGTATGAAAAAAGACGTTCCAGGTCCATAGAAACCAAAAAAGAGCAGGTGTAGCTATATTTATATCAGACAAAATAGATTTCAAGACAAAAACTGTGCAAAGAGACAAAAAGGTTATTACATAATGATAAAGGGGTAAATTCAGCAACAGCATATAATAATTGTAAAGATATATGCACCTAACATTGGAGGACACAGATATCTAAAGCACATATTACCAAAGCTAAAAAGAGAGATAGACCCCCCGCAAAACAATAATAGCTGGAGAATTCAAAACCCCTCTTTCAGCACTGAACAGATATTCCAGACAGAAAATCAACAAAGAAACATCAGACTTAATCTGCACTGTAGACCAATGGGCCTAATAGATATTTACAGAACATTTCATCCAATGACTACAGGACACACATTCTTTTCCTCAACACACAGATTAATCTGAAGGATAAAATTCAACATCCCTTAATGATTAAAACACACACACACACGCGCGCACACACACACACACACAAAGGGGTATAGAAGCACCATACCTCAACATAATAAAAGTTATAAATATGACAGACCCAGAGCTGGTATCATACTGAATGGGGAAAAAACTGAAAGCCTCTCCTCTAAGATCTGAAACATGACAAGGATGCCTACTGTCACCACTGCTATTCAACATAGTACTGGAAGTCCTAGATAATGCAATATCTACAACCATCTGATCTTTGACAAACCTGACAAAAACAAGCAATGGGGAAACGATTCCCTGTTTAATAAATGGTATTGGGAAAACTGGCTAGCCATGTGCAGAAAGCAGAAACTGGACCCCTTCCTGACACCTTACACTAAAATTAACTCCAGATGGATTAAAGACTTAAAC
>CAUYLG010003581.1:0-15222 GCA_963573385.1 Cacajao melanocephalus
GTTGGGGAGAGATAACATGGGAAGAAATGCCAGATATAGGTGAAGGGGAGGAAAGCAGCAAATCACACTGCCACGTGTGTACCTATGCAACAATCTTGCATGTTCTTCACATGTACCCCAAAACCTAAAATACAATAAAAACTTTAAAAAAATTAAAAAATTAAAAAAATAAAGGGTGGAATGGTGTTAAGTGTTGAAGGCAGCATGTATTTTGTTGTAAAGGTTTTCTCTACTTTTTATTTCCAATTCTGTGTCTACAGTGATTTTGCCATATATTTTTACTCACCTTTTAAAAGAAGTGCAATGAATATCCGTTATTCATGGACAAACTAAATAGATGATTTAATCTAATATCGGATACCACTGGAACTTGACCCTTAAGAAACATTCCAGCTTTCTCTACCAATACTCCATCTTTCTTGCAGTCACTGCCAGAAGTCTGAAGAAGCAGTTAAGCTCAGAACAGCAGGGAATGGGTCCAACTTGGTATCCTAAGCCAATTGAGTTATATTGGTCACACATTTATTTTGTAACCACTTCTCTACTGCACTGCCTTCCTTCTCAATCTGTACTATGCTCTTCTTTACTTTATAACTTGCATTTTTCTCCCCAAGCAAAAATTCCTTTCCTATCTTCTCTTTCTAGTCAAGATTCTTGAATGGATCAGGTTATGTTCACTAACTCTACTTCGCATTTTCCCCTTTCCTGTTCTTTCAATCTAGGGTAACCTGGTTTTCAACCCCACCATGTTCGTTACGTTAAAGTCACTAACATCATCCTAAATTCCTATTTTTTAAATCTCCCTACCACAAATGACTTCTTAAAATGTGCTTAGTGGCCATCCATTTTTTTTTTTAAATCCTCTTACTCTAATTTTCCATCCCATTCAATTAAATGCTGAAGAGCCCTATTATTACATTTTTATCTGTTTCACTCTTTTTATGTTCTTCTTTGCTTATCTCAGTAATTTCTCCTAAATTATATATATTTTTTCATTATTTTCCAACCAAATTTGAAAATGAAGAGGACTTTCTGTGCCACAATCCAGGCTTGAAACATGGGAACAATTCTTGATGATTTTCCCTCTGTTCTTCAAAATTAATCAATCCTATGTTCATATTTATTTTATCTTCTAAATATCACAGGCACACTTTTTCTTACAGCACAATAGTAATTCCTTTAGTACAGAGATCTATTATTTCTCACTCTCTATTCCATTGCTATAGCCTCTTAATTAGTATTCCAACTTTCTATAGTGCTTTCCCTCAAACCATTGACTGCATAAAAACTATGTTTTTGTGACTTCAACAGCACTGTAGCAATACTTCACGAATTGTGCTTAAAAATATTTTGCATAGAATCAGAATTACCTATATTGTATGTTAATAAAGCAGACAGTATGGCCCCAGTTAAAAGTCTCTGGAGGGGCATACTGCGAATTTGGATGTTAAAAAATGCACATTATAGATTGATACCCAGGAAATGTTATTGCTTCCTCCACTTTAAGGCTATTGTTTGTCTTATAGAGTGATACATCCTTCATGGTCTGTACTACTCTGTTCATCAAACTGTAGAAAAAGTAAAATATTAGAATATCAATTCATATATTTTATATATAAGAAGAGCAATATAAATATTTATTGATATTTAGCCAAATAATCAAAACAGACATCCACACTTGGCCTATTTCAGATGGTGACATATCATAGATGACACATGGTAGTGGCACTCTCACTCTAAATTTTCTTAGCAGATTTCAATAGATCACTAAGAAAATATGTGGCCCAGGCAGGGCAGCTCATGCCTGTAATCCCAGCACTTTGGGAGGCTGAAGTGGGCAAAACACCTGAGGTCAGGAATTCAAGACCAGTCTGGCCAACATGGCGAAACCCCATCTCTGCTAAAAATACAAAAATTAGCCTGGCATGATGGCGAGTGCCTATAATCCCAGGTACTCAGGAGGCTGAGACAGGAGAATTACTTGAACCAGGGAGGCTGAGGTTGTAGTGAGACAAGATCATGCCATTGCACTCCAGCCTGGGCAATGAGAGCAAAACTCCATATCAAAAAAAAAAAAAAAAAAAGAAAAAAAGAAAAAAGATATGTAAATTGCATTTTCAAATTTAGCCAAAGGATTTCATCACAAAATAGTCAAATGGCTTAATCTTACTTACACAAGAATGGCAAATTAAAGATATCAATAATGTGAGTGCAATTGGACATACATTTTTTAAATTAGTTATTTCTCAACATATTATAAAATAAGCATAATACCAATATAAGAAGGTCTGAAAGAAAGCCTGCCAAAAAATTAAATATTACAAAAAATGTCTCTTTAAATGGAGATTTAAATGGTTTTCATTGTTAAGGGTGAACCTTGTTAAGTGCACACATACCACACCATAAGGTCTAAGTTGATGTTGATATAAAGCCATCGTGCTGCACATGCCCATTATCAACCAAATGTCTAAAACACAGAAACATTTTAGAATACAAAAGGTTTTGTAAAGAAATAAATTACTTTACATAATAGATTTATTTAAATGTCCCATTTTGGCTTTGTATTTTTATTCTAAGATGTTAATCCCTTTTGAAATATACACCATCTTCACCTTGTATTAGCAGAGCCATGTATGCATTTATTGATAAATAATAGAGCAGTACTAGGTATGTGTGTTCAAAGTTTTACTGATATTAACAGGTATTGACAATATTCGCAGACCATTGCTTTAGTTTTGTGACACTAAAACCCTCTTCGTTTGATTTCTTAGATTGAACTAACCTCAATTTACTTTTTGATGACAAAGTTAACTTATTATAAATATCTTTTGATCCACTTTCTTACAGAGATTGAGTCAGGCCTGAGTTATTTTGAATTTTAATTTAAAAATGTCAACAATATCATCACTTTCTAAATCAAGGTGTTCCATTTTTAATTAACAATATTAAAAACTTTACTTTTTTTTCTGGTTACCAATGCTTACTAAATCCTCAAATGAGAGTAATAATGTTAAAAACTTTATAAAGGCCTACACTGTCAGTTCATCGAGATTCAGGACAATTCACTCTTTGATTAAGTATAGATAAACCTGACACGTATATAGAATCACATTAATTATCAACTGGCAGGAGAAGCACCTTTTACTAAACAGACGTTTGCTTTGATACCACCAGCCTATGTTAAATGACATTAGAAGAAACATGATTCTAGTGACTACAAGGATATTTTTGAGAATATTATCCACTATAATTAGCACACTGTTCTGTCAAAGTCCACAGGCAACATTCTCTCTGGTTTCAGTATTAGGAATAGTGGTGTTTGTTTTGAAAAACCACTATTTGTCTTGAAACATCATCAATTGAATTAATTTTATTCAATTCAAATATACTTTTTCTTACATATGGTTCCCAACTTACAATGGTTCTACCTAAATGATTTTTCAACTTTCTGCTGATGTGAAAGTGATACACATTCGGTAAAAACAATACTTCAAATTCCCAGACGACCATTCTGTTTTTCACCTTTAGAATAGTAGTCAATGAATTACATGAGATACTCAACACTTTTTTATAAAATAGGATTTCTATTATGTGATTTTGCCCAACTATATGCAAATATAAGTTTTATGAGCACATTTAGACTACGATGCTTAGTAGGTTAGGTGTATTAAATACATTTTTAATTTCTGATTGGTTTATCAAGACAACCTTATCTTAAGTTGGGGAGCAGCTAAATATAGTTAGGAATATAAAAGAAAAGACACATAGTTACAACGTCATCCAGAGAACAACAGTAAAATGAAATCAGTGATAACAAGTCGTTGTAGGTGATACAAAAAACAGAATAGAATACAGGAGAAGATTTTTGTTTCCTGTTTTTAATTGTTGAGGCATATTTAGCTACAAAGGGAGATAGGAAAGGCTTTCTGAAAGTTGACAATAAGCATCCAAATGACCCAAGGTTCTATGGAGGTAAAAGAGTTGATAATAAGCAGAGAAATAGAATTAATGATTTTATTCTTTAAAATCTTAAATTATTAGAAAATTTATTTCTGACACAGAGAATAACATAAGAGAAGGCCCTTCTCTGGAATTAAGATAATTGAAGGGATGTAATTTGTATTTTAATCATTAAAAGAAAAAGAGAGTAGTTGAATCTAAATTTGAGTAAATTGGCCAAAACTAGAATGCCATGGTCTTTGTAGTTTTTCTCATAGGTAAGATTTATTTGCAGTTCAATGTAAAGCTATTGAAGACTTCTAAGCAGAAACTACCATAATATTTAATTTGTAGTCACAGCAATAATATGTTACATTATAGGGAAAAGAATGGAAGAAAATATATACTCGCCACAGAAAAAACAGTAAACAAGTTATTATAGTAATCTAATATTTATTTATTTATGCATAAAAAATTACTACACACTTACGTGACTCAAGCATTATTTCACAGTTTTCATGAGTCCAGTCCTGGTATACCTTACAGGTGATGTCTGTACACTGTCTCACAAGTGAAAACTAAAGTGAGAACTAAAAATAAAATCCTAAGCCCTCCA
Organism: Cacajao melanocephalus; assembly: GCA_963573385.1. Classification (NCBI taxonomy): domain Eukaryota; kingdom Metazoa; phylum Chordata; class Mammalia; order Primates; family Pitheciidae; genus Cacajao; species Cacajao melanocephalus. Next base: position 4,556 of record CAUYLG010003581.1, read on the forward strand.
ACAGACCAAATGTAGCCCTTGATGGACAAGGGGATACCAGAGAAACCTTCAAAACTGAGCTGCCAGCCACTACTAGGTGGAAGGTCTACGATGCCTTGTTAGACACTCCTTCTTTTGCAGTTGAAACACAACTGAGCGGCATTCATGTTGGAATAGAGATCATAAGACAGAACAGACTCTATATGAAACTAAGATTCCAAATTGTGAATAAGAGCTAAAGTCATGCCAGGCAAAGGTTAAGTCACAGACCCCCCTACACTCAAAGAAGGAACCATGTTCTGACTGCCACAATCTTTCTCTTTTTCTCTAGCATCTAAACAGGTACTGGCCCTGAGATAAGCAATGTTCAAACAGTTGCAGCTTAACCACTGCCAGACTCGTTAACCAACTGACCACTTCCCTTGCCCCTGCCTGAGTTTCAAAGTCATAACTACAATTTTGATCGAACAAGAGACTGATTTCATAACTTTCTGCTGAGAAGAAACTTCCAGCCATGGAATGATTTTGGCTGAAGAAACATGCGTGTTACATATGACCCATGTTGATTTTGGGGTGAACAGTTAACACTTAAATGTATTATAGTTTATTTACAGTTCCCTATAATTTATGAAGCAGGGACACACACATGACAGCATGGAAGGCACACAGAGGCCTGAATGCTTTCATGTCCCTACTTCATCTTTCTAGGTAATGGAAACTGTAAGTGAACTGTAATACATTTAAATGTTAAGTCTCCCTCTCAAAGTGGACATGGCTTATATGTAAAATGCATGTTTATTCAATACACGTGTTAGGACACCCTTCATGAATATTCACAGCTCCTCCTATAATCTGTTAAATATGTATACTTGGCCAACCCATTCAGCATAAATCACTGTTCCATTATCCCTACCTTTCACATGCTTGCTTTTGGGTTTCAGCCACAGGCTGTGCTTCCCAGCCTGTCAGAATGGCCCCCTTGGCTGGGCACAGTGGCTCATGCTTATAATCCCAGCACTTTGGGAGGCTGAGGTGGGCAAATCATCTGAGGTCAGGAGTTAGAGACCAATCTGTCCAACATGGCAAAACCCTGTCTCTACTAAAAATACAAAAATTAGCCCAGTGTGGTGGCAGGCACCTGTAATCCCAGCTACTCAGGAGGCTGAGACATGAGAATGTCTTGAACCCAGGAGATGGAGGTTGCAGTAAGCCAAGATTGCACCACTACACTCCAGCCTGGGTAACAGAGTAAAACTCCATCTCAAAAAAAGAAATAAAGACAAAAACAATGGCCCCCTTGCAGGCTGTAATCTCTTATAAGGAATAAATTCTCTTCTTAAAATGTGTGAAGATCTCCAAGTTTTTTGTTATTCCAGACAGAAATAAAGGTGACAGCCATGGCTGGGGTCTTATCTGAGGCTTGAGTTATTCTCCCAATCTCATATTTATTTGTGTAACTAGTTTTTTTGTGGGTTTTGTGTGTGTGTGTGTGTGTGTGTGTGTGTTTGCAACTGTAGAAGTTATGGCAGTTTCCTTTTTCAAAGACAGCATGAAAGAGAGGCACTGACTTCTAGAAGCTCTTTTATGAACCCAACTGATTTGTCCCAGCCTACCTAAAATAATAATCTTTAGATTAACTCAAAGCAAACAGAAAAGGACCTTAATTGCATCTGCAAAATCCCTTCACCTTTTCCATATAATAGAACCTAATTTTGGAAATGATTTCCCATCACAGTGAAGAGTTCTACCCACACTCAAGAGGAGGGGATTACACAAGGCATGTACACCAGGGAGCTCAAATCTGGGTGAAGTCTGAGAATTCTACCTATTACAATCCACCCTCAATTTACTTCTCACCCACATGCAAAGTATGTTTACTCTCTCCCAAGACTCTCAAAAGTTGCATATCATTATAACAATGGCTCAATTGCCAGAATCTCATCATCTAAATCTATATCCCATCAGCTCAAATTTAAAATGTCCTCATCTAAATCAGATGTGAATGAGTCCCCTAGGAGTGATCATACTGTATCGTCTGTATTTATACAGATCATGGGGCAAGGCTTTTCTCTCTCTCTCCACCCCAGCCCCCATTAAAGAGACAAATTATCGGCTCTCAACTTTCCAAACGATGAAGAGAAAGGCATGGGATAGCAGTCGTAGATTTGTATTAGTCTATTTGCATTGCTATAAAAGAATATCTGAGGGTTGGTAATTGATAAGGAAAAGAAATTTACTTGGCCTGTGGTTCTGCAAGCTGCATATGAACCATGGCTCCAGTTTCTGCTTCTAGTGAGGGCTTCAGAAAGCTTCCAATCATGGGGGAAGGACAGAGGGAGCTGGTATGTCACATAGTGAGAGAGGAAACCAGAGAGGGAGGGGTGACATCATGCTCTTTTAAACAAGCATCTCTCACATGGACTCACAGAGTGAGAACTCATTGATTACCATGGGAAGGGCACCACACCATTCATGAGGAGTCTGCCCTCAATACCTAAAAACCTCCCTCCAGGCCCCACCTTCCACACTGGGGATCACATCTTTTTTTTTTTTTTTTTTTTTTTGATAGAGTGTAGTTCTGTTGCCCAGGCTGGAGTATAGTGGCACGATCTCAACTCACTGTAATCTCTACCTCCTGGGTTCAAGTGATTCTCCTGCCTCAGCCTCCTGAGTAGCTGGGATTACAGGCACCTGCCACCACGTCCTGCTATTTTTTCTTTTAATTTTTAGTAGAGATGGGGTTTCACTGTATTGGCCAGGTTGGTCTCAAACTCCTGACCTTGTGATCTGCCCACCCCGGCCTCCCAAAGTGCTGGGATTATAGGCGTAAGCCACCATGCCCAGCTGGGAGATCATATCTCAACATGGGATATGGAGGGAACAAATATTTAAACTATATCAATATTCCATTTCAAACGGAGAGTAAATAAAAAGTAAAAAGGAGTCACTGGCCATCATAGTCTGAAACACAGTAGACAAGTGCTGTATTACACTTAATTAGTCTTCAATGCCAGAGAATAACTCTCACCGACTTTTGGCTGAGCTGTGTGGGCTCTTGCTTCTGTTTTCTGAGTCATCCTTCCTTTTACATGGAGGGTAGTACATGTTTGCCACTTAGTGGTTTTAATAGCCTTCTTACTGCCAGTAGAATTTCTGTGGGCCCAAAACCTCCTACCACTTTGTACTCTCTCAGTCTATTTCTATCAGAACTGGCAGTATTTCTGCTGAAATGAATTTCTCAACATCTTTGTGGGTCTTGGGATTTCACAGAATTTCCCTCCATTAAACAAAAGCCACATTTGCAGATCTTTTTTAAGATAATCCTATCTCTATCTTAGGCTTCTGCTGAAGTGGCTGAGAGACTACCCTCAAGCTTTCTAGAGGCCCTCTAGGTTGAGTAAAAAATGTGAGGCATGTTCTTACTCTCTTGAAAAGGTCTTTTCTGTGACTGACTACTTTGATCTTTTGATCAATCTGAAATTTTAATATAAAGTTATAGTCATACATTCAGTCTTTCTCTATAGTAGTTTTGGCAGATAGTTCTGATACTTAACATTTTGTCATCTGGAGAGGCAGAGAACTTACAAAATTATCTAGCCTCATTCCTTTTTGTTTAAAAGTTCTTCCTTCAGTTTATCTCTTTCCTCTCCTGTTTTGCTATAAGCAGTAAAAGAACAGGGGGCACATACTTCAACATTTTACTCACAAATCTCCCTAGCTATAGCCAGGTTCTTTCCTTACAGATTCTACTTTCTGCATAACTGTAGATCACAATTTCACTAAGCTTTCTGCTACTACTTAGCAAGTAAACTCCTTCCTCCGGTTGCTGATAACATATTCCTTACTTCCTTCTGAGCCTGCACTGGAGTAGCATCTTTAGAGTACAGATTATCACTAGCAGTCTGATGAAGAGTTAGGCCTTATCTAAGCGACTTAGACTCTCTCTAATACACTTCTCAAAAATTTTCTCCATTCACTTCTCAGTTCCAAAACTTCCCCACCATTGTAGATCTCCATTGTACCCACAACCCAGTTTCAAACACCAAAACCTGATTAACACAATGCCATAAATTCAACAGCTTAAAACAGTATACAGTTGACCCTTGAACAATGGCAACTTGAACTGTGTTGATTGACGTAGATTTTTTTCAGTGAATATATTGGAAAACTTTTTGAAGACTTGTGACATGTTGAAAACATGTTGTAGTCTAAAACTATTGAAATAATTAAGAAAAAGTTAGGTCTGGACCTGGACTTTTTTAATTGATAGGCTATTAATCACTGCCTCAACTTCAGCCCTTGTTATTGGTCTATTCAGGGTTTCAACTTCTTCCTGATTTAGTCTTGGGAGGGTTCAAGTGTCCAGTAATTTATCCATTTCTTCCAGGTTTACTGGTTTATGTGCATAGCGTTGTTTGTAGTAATCTCTGATGGTGGTTTGTATTTCTGTGGAATCAGTGGTGATATCCCCTTTATCTTTTTTTATTACATCTATCTGATTCTTCTCTTTTTTCTTTTTTATTAATCTGGAGAGCAGTCTGTCTATTTTGTTGATCTTTTCAGAAAACCAGCTCCTGGATTTATTGATTTTTTAAGGGTTTTTTGTGTCTCTATCTTCTTCAGTTCTGCTCTGATCTTAGTTATTTCTTGTTTTCTGATAGCTTTTGAGTGTTTTTGATCTTGCTTCTCTAGCTCTTTCAATTTTGACAATAGGGTGTCAATTTTAAATCTTTCCTCACTTTTCATGGGGGCATATTGCTATAAATTTCTCTCTACACACTGCTTTAAATGTGTCCCAGAGATTCTACTACATTGTGTCTTCGTTATTATTGGTTTGGAAACTGATGAATTCTACCAGATGTACAAAGAGTAGCTAGTACTGCTACTTCTGAAACCATTCCAAACAATACAAAAAGAAGGAGTCCTTCCCAAATCATTTTATGAGACCAAAATCATCCTGATACTAAAACCTGGCAGAGACTCAACAATAACAGTAAAAACTTCAGGCCAATATCCATGATGAACAAAGATGCAAAAATCTTCAATAAAGTATTGGAAAACCAATTGCAGCAGCACATCAAAAAGCTTATCCATTGCGATCAAGTAAGCTTCATCCTGGGTATACAAGGCTGGTTCAACATACACAAGTCTATAAATGTAATCTATTACATAAACAGAACCAAAGACAAAAACAACATGATTATCTCAATAGATACAGAGAAGGTCTTTGACAATATTTACATCCCTTTATGCTAAAAACTCTCAATAGACTAGGTATCAATGGAACATATCTCAAAATAATAAAACCTATTTATGACAAACCCACAGCCAGTATCACACTGAATGGGCAAAAATTGGAAGCATTCCCTTTGAAATCTGGCACTAGATAAGGATGTCCTCTGTCACCACTCCTATTCAATATAATATTGGAAGTGCTAGCCAGAGCAATCAGGCAAGAAAAAGAAATAAAGGAGATTCAGTTAGGAAAGGAGGATGTCAAATTGTCTCTATTTGCAGGTGACATGATTGTATATTTAGAAGACCCCATCATCTCAGCCCAAAGTCTCCTTAAACTGATAAGCAACTTCAACAAAGTCTCAGGATACAAAATCGATGTGCAGAAATCACAAGCATTCCTATACACCAATAACAGGCTAACAGAAAGCCAAATCAAGAGCAAACTCCCATTCACAATTCGTACAAAGGGAATAAAAAACCTAGGAATACAACTAACAAAGGATGTAAAGGATCTCTTCAAGGAGAACTACAAACCACTACTCAAGGAAATGAAAGAGGACACAAATGGATGGTAAAACATTCCATGCTCATGGTTAGGAAGAATCAACATCGTGAAAATGGCCATACTACACAAAGTAATTTATAGATTTAGTGCTATCCCTATCAAGCTACCAATGACCTTCTTCACAGAACTGGAAAAAAATCACCTTAAACTTCATAAGGAACCAAAAGAATGCCTGCATAGCTAAGACAATCCTAAGAAAAAAGAACAAAGCTAGAGGCATTATGCTACCTGACTTCAAACTATAGTTTAAGCCTAAAGTTATCAAAGCAGCATGGTACTGGTACCAAAACAGAGACATAATCCAATGGAACAGAAGAGAGGACTCTGAGGAAATGCCACACATCTATAACCATCTGATCTTTGATAAACCTGACAAAAACAAAGAATGGGGAAAGGATTCCCTGTTTAATAAAAAGTGTTCGGAAAACTGGCTAGCCATGTGCAGAAAGCAGAAACTGGACCCCTTCCAGTACCTTATACTAAAATTAGCTCCAGATGGATTAAAGACTTAAACATAAGACCTAACAACATAAATACCCTAGAAGAAAACGTAGGCAAAACCATTCAGGACATAAGCATAGGCAAGGACTTCATGACTAAAACACCAAAAGCATTGGCAACAAAAGTCAATATAGACAAATGGGACCTAATTAAACTCCAGAGCTTCTTCACAGCAAAAGAAACAATCATTAGAGTGAATCAGCAACCAACATAATGGGAAAAAATTTTTACAATCTACTGATCTGACGAAGGGCTAATATCCAGAATCTACAAAGAACTAAAACAGATTTACAAGAAAAGAACACACAAACCCATTCAAAAGTAGGTGTAGGATATGAACAGATACTTTTCAAAAGAAGACATATATGAGGCCAACAAACATATGAAAAAATGCTCATCATCACTGGTCATTAGAGAAATGCAAATAAAAACCACATTGAGATACCATCTCAGGCCAGTTAGAGTGGTGATCTTTAAAAAATTTGGAGACAACAGATGTTGGGGAGGATGTGGAGAAACAGGACCACTTTTACACTGTTGGTGGGAGTGTAAATTAGTTCAACCATTGTGGAAGACAGTGTGGCGATTCCTCAGGGATCTAGAAATAGAAATTCAATTTGACCCAGGAATCCCATTACTGGTATATACCCAAAAGATTATAAATTGTTCTATTATAAAGACACATGCACACGTATGTTCACTGTGGCACTGTTTACAATAGCAAAGACCTGGAAGCAACCCAAATGCCCATCGATGATACACTGGACAAGGAAAAGGTGGCACATGTATACCATGGAATACTATGCAGCCACAAAAACGATGAGTTTGTGTCCTTTGTAGGGACATGGATGAATCTGGAAACCATCATTCTCAGCGAACTGACACAAGAACAGAAAATAAAACACTGCATGTTCTTACTTATAGGTGGGTGTTGAACAATGCGAACACATGGACATAGGGAGTGGAACATCACACACTGGCATCTGTTGAGGGGGAGTAGGCAAAGGACAGCTGGGGTTAGAAGAGTTAGGGAGGGATAACCTTGGGAGAAATGCCAGATATAGGTGATTGAGGGATGGAGGCAGCAAACCACATTGCCATGTATGTAACTATGCAATAATCCTGCATAATCTGCACATGTACCTCAGAATTTAAAGTACAATGAAAAATATATTTATAAAATTAATTGTGTATCTATTTCCAATACTCTTAGAATAGCTCATATCAGGTAGACCCTTACACTGATAATACATAAACTCTAAACAGAAAAATTAATAGCCACGATAAAACTACTTTAAGAGAATAAATAGCAATTTAAAATAGGCAGAAATTAGATATTTTGTAGAACATAAAGGCACTGCATGATTTCCCATACTGATAGCTGCTCCAAATTCCAAGCCTGGATAGTCAAACATCTATGTAGCAAGTCAAATGAAATATGTGAAAGACCCCTCAAACAGAAGTTGTTCAAAAGATAAAATTCTGATTTTCTTCTTTGGCCCACAGAATTAAGTCCTTTTTCTGATATTTCATCTCTCAGGGAATGTCAGTCCCATTTGTCTAGCAGTACGAATCTGAAACTTAATCATATTGACACCATCTGTCTTATGTCTGCATCTGATATATTCAAAATCCTTTCGTTGTTTTAGATTTACTACAAATCTCTGTGGTTCTCTCAACTCTAATACCAACATTCTTATCCTAACCATCATCATATCTCACTTTACCAAATATGGCATTGTGCTGGAGGGTTACTCTACAACCATTTAAACCTTTTCCAATCTGCTTGCTACATTGCAAGCAGTAATAAGTTAAAGAAAAGCATCTTAGTCATGTTTTAAAAGACTTGGCTTCCATTGCTTTTAAGATGGAGACAAATCTGCTGAAGGCACTATGTAAGGCTCTGCATAGTCTGTGCATCTTTCTCTCCATCTGCAACTTTGACCACTCGATCCTTTCTCTCTATGCTCCAGGTATTTGTTTCCTTTTTACATAGTATTATCTATGTCTATGACACTTTCTCTCCTAACCCCACCCCTTTCATCTGGTTATATCCAACACTTCTTTTACATCTCAGCTCAGTTAAGGAGAGCCTGTTATGATCTCTCTGACTAGACTATAGTCCTGACAACAGGGGAGAGTCATGTTTGGTTTACTTCTGCAGCTACAGAGTATAGAGGTGCCTGACACATGGGAGACAGGTAATAAGCATGTGCTGTGTAAGTTATTATCAACTACACACCTCTCCTTTGTCACATTTATCTTAATATTAATTGTAGTTATTTATATGATTAATTAATACCTTCCTTTCCACTTTAGACAATGAGTGCCACATAGTTGGAACTGCATTGCTTATTTTTCACATACACATGATGCCCAGCAACTCAGTGACTTGCTCAAAATCAATAATTTACAAATAATATTAAATGAATAAGTACTGCCTAAAACAGAAAGGTATGCAATATTTTCCTAAAATTACTTATGTAGTTTCCTATATTTAGACAAGAAGTTTAAAAATCTAAGTTGACTGGAAGATTTTAATAAGGTTTTCTAATGGCTTAAAGAATGATGTTAAGTTCACTTTTACCCCAGTTGTGCTGAGGCATCCATGTCTCAGCTCTCTCCAATGAAAAAGACATTGGAGGCTTTAAAAAAGGACTGAACTACTGATTTTGTCATTTGACAAAAGAAGAAAGTTAATATTTAATGACTCCTAAAATTATCTATATGACCAAGAATTTAGAAGCATGCACAACTTTTATGTATTTATTGATTTATTTTAAAAAACAAGATCTTGCTCTGTTGCCCAGGCTGGAGTGCAGTGATGTGACAATAGCTCACTGTAGTCTTAAACTCCTGAGCACATATGATCCTCCACTTTTGTCTCCTGAGTAGATGGATCTAGAGGTGTGCACAACCATGCCACCTATTTTTGTTTCTTTTTGGTACAGACAGAATCTTGTTATATTGTGTAAGCTGGTCTCAAACTCCTGGCCTCAAGTGATCTCCCACCTCAGGCTCCCAAAGTGCTGGGATTAGAGGCATGAGCCACTATGCCTGGTCAGAAGTATGTATTTGAGTAAGAAATAAAAAATGTGAACTTAATGGATTTGTGAGAGAGATTTCCCAGCAAACATCAAGGATTTTAATAAGCTCTCTTTTTTTCAAATGATTCATGGATGGATTTTTCAGGAAGGGTTGAGAAAGAAAAGGGTGGGAAATGAGAAAGAAGCAAGAGATCACTTCCTAAGTATATTTTTGTAGAATCAAACAAATGACAACTTGAATAAGTAAAAATTCATTCTAATGACCTATTGTATTAAGAAGGGAGTGCAGACACTGAGGAATATCTGACTCAGTACATGTTAGGGGAAAACTGGCAGAAAGCGTTAAACAAACCAACCACATAGCCGCACAAGATGCTCAACAGATGCATAGACGAAGACTGAAGTTAGTTTGGCAAAAATATCTAGTGACCGATTTTATCCAATCTCCATGCCATTCCCAATCAATTGAAGGCAAAAATAATAAACTAAGGATCTATAAACCTTTGTTTTTCTAACTGAAGTCAGGAATTTCTTCCTATTCCTTCAAGGAAATAATTGTTTTGCATTTGCATGTAAGATCAGGTTTAATTTATTTTCTCTCAAACAGAACTGGAAATGATATGTTTGCTAATATATTCAGTAGCATGTTCCTAAAAATGTATCTGTCTGCAATAAAATAGATAATGGGTTTCTTCCACCCTCCTGCTCCAAAATATTGTACTTGCAGTATTGAGAGTTTAAGGAGATATCCTAGTGTTCTTACTTGACTTGCTGCAAATCGAGTGAAAGATTCAAACTTTGCTTTGCAACAATAACATAATTATTTTAAATAAATTCAAAGAAATAATATTCTCTTAATCATATATTATTTATTAATTTAATTATTCATTTTCAAATAAATATGTGTTAAGCAACTATCTTGTGTTACAGTTAGTCACTAGCAGTGAAGCTGAAAACAAGAAAACCACAACAATTGTGTTAAAGGTGTGATAAACTGATCTTTGGGTTAGAAGCAGTTACAGGAAGTGGGAGATAAGCAGGACTTAAAGATTTTTAAGCTGAGCATTTGCATGGGCAGGCAGTGTGTTTCACAGTATAGAGAATATAGATGACTAATGATGAGACTGGAAATGGCATAAACTCTAAGGCCATATAGAATAGGATGCTCAGGATGCCTTAGGTTGCACACATCTGGAAACCACAAATACTGACTTATGAGACAGCCAGAGGTATTTAAGAAATCTCTGTAGGTTATGGTGCATGCCTGTAATCCCAGCTACTCTGGAGACTGAGGCAGGAGAATCACTTAAACCCAGGAGGTGGAGGTTGCAGTGAGC
>CAUYLG010003582.1:0-33894 GCA_963573385.1 Cacajao melanocephalus
TTCTTTCTTTTCTTTTCTTTCTTTCTTTCATCTCTCTTTCTTTTGTTCATCCTCCCTCCCTCCTTCCCTTACTACCCAAGCCCCCCACCCCCCCCACCCACAACAAACAAAAAAAAAAAAAAAAAAAAAAAAAAAAAAAAAAAAAAAAAAAAAAAAAAAAATTCTTCCTCCCTTGGTTTTGCTCTGGTTTTTTTTTTTTTTAAAACACTTCTGGGTGGGTTTTCTCAGATGGCCATTCCTATTTGGCCTGACTCCATGGCTGCCACGGCCTTGGCCTACAGAAGCCTGGGTTTTAGAGTGTCCTCAGTCTCAGGATGTTTGGAAGTTTCTGTTGGTCTGACCTGGACACTATGATACTGACACAGAGCAACAATCCCCACATTCCTCACATACTGGACAAAGCCCCGTTGATAGTGTCTTAGCTGACAATAGAGTTCATCTCAGGCAAGTCTGCAGAATGGGATGACAAGATACACCCCGTGATCTCTCTGGAAGTAAGAAGAAAAGTATAGTTTTCTCTGCTTGCTCAGGAAGCAATGTTTTCATGTGGGTATCAAGAGCACCAGCTTTAAACTTAGACAAACCAAGGTCTGATCCCGGCTCTGCCACTTAATGGCTTTTTTAAGCTTAGGCAGCCTCAGTTTCTTCACAATAATAGTACGTGCCTCTCAGATCTGTTGGAAGGATTCAATGAGATAATGCTTAGAAACTGCCTAGTTCAATACCTGTTCATAGTAAGAACTCGACAAAGGGTTAGCTGTTAAAATAATAATTCTTAATGGAAAACAGCTCAGGCCCCCTGGGAATTCAGAACTTGAATAATGAAACCAGCTAAACCAACATCTGCCCAGTGATTTCACCTATAGTACATTAAAGAAAACAAAGGACACAGCACCAGCACGTGTCTGTTCCAGACTCTGCTAAATCCAATATAAATATTGATTTTCCCCTCACTGCCCATAGGAGAGAACCAGCTTCGCTGCACTCAAGATGGAAGCCAATGAGTGTAAGGAGTCTAGGAAAGGAATTCCACAGGGCCCATTGTCAGCTGTTCCAGAGAACAGGAAGGAGCCATGCAGAAAGAAAAGGTTAGCCTAAAAGCAAGGTCAGCCAGGGGAGCAAAATGGTCAGGCCAGAGCCACTGAACAAAATTGTGAAGACCAAGGTTTTGTTCTGCCTTTTGTTACTCTTTTTCTTTTTCGATATGTTAGGGCATACCCTCCTGACTAGACACCCAGCAATTCGTGCTGCCCTCTGATGGCCAGGTCTGGAAGCCAGCGACATTCTCTCCAGCAACCTCATATACTCCGAACCTTCAAGGAGCATCCTCATTCCCCATCAAAACCTGCCACATGTTCCCTTTGCTTCAGATTCTGCTACCTCCTCACTAATCTGAAAAATTCATGTATTTTAAAGTATTATGGGAGGATGGAGGTTTACTCCACTACCACTTCTATTGAATCTGCTTTTTTGTTTTTTTTTTAGATAGAAGAAAAGGCATAGGAGTTTTCACTTTAATATGGATGCACAGAGAAATCATCAAAGAATAATTACCCAGTGGGGTACAGAATAACCCAATGGGGTTCAGAAGCTTAAATGCCCTTTTTCGTAGGGCAGGAAGGAGATGAAGAATGTAGACAATTCTTTTGAGGAGCAGCAAATGATTATTAGGGAACATGAATAAGCAGAAATTAACTATAGATTCTCTTTGAAATTTGAATGAGCCCCAGTGGCAGCCATTATCTTCTGAAACAGTCCATCCAAGTGTGGTTGCATTCTTCAGTCTTCTTTTCTAAGATAAATAATGAGATTTCAGGGAACAGAGGAAGGTGATTCTATTTCTTTGCTTGGCTGGGGGGTGGTGGGAGGCGGACAAGATTAGAGGGACCTTGACTCTGAGGCCACTTCTAAGGCCTTTCAGCATGTCCAGACTTCAAGGTATCATTTTCTGAGCCCCCACATTACCCTGTCTGAAACTTCCCTAGAAGTTTCATACTTTAAAAGCTGAGTTAGTGGCTGTGCAGAAAAGAGTTAACAGCCGAGTGGCAAAGGATCCCATTAAACCAGTCTCCTGTTTCTAGAAATAGGTCAGTTCAATTAAACAGTCGTGTTTCCTTTCAGGAGATGGTGATGCAGATGGGCTCTCAAAGCTAGGCCTCCGTATATAGTGCAGGCAAACAGATCTTTAATCAGAGGCCTTTCTATAGAAACAGAAGAAAAACAAAGGTGAAGGCCCAGAGTAGTGAATATGATTTGGATCTGTGTCCCCTCCAAATCTCACGTTGAACTGTGATCCCCTTTGTTGGAGGTGGGCCTAGAGGGAGGTGATTGGATTGTTGGGGTGGATTCTTCATGAATGGCTTAGCACCATCCCCTTGTTGATGCGTGAGTTTTCACTCAGTTAGTTCACACGAGATCTGGTTGTTTAAAAGAATCTGGGACCTCTCCCTTCTCTCTCTTGTTCCTGCTCTCACCATGTGATGCACCTGCTCCTGCTTTGCCTCTGCCATGACTGGAGGCTTTCTGAGCTTCACCAGAAGCTAAGGCAACCTACTGCCATGCTTCCTGTACAGTCTGCACAACCACGAGCCAAATAAACCTTTTTTTCTTGATAAATTACCCCGTCTCGGGTGTTCCTTTATAGTGACACAAAAAAGGACTACCACAGTAGTCTATAAACTAGTTTTTCTAGAGTTTCTGAAGCATCTTCAGTTGTGATAGGCAGGCAGTGACAATCTGACAGGTTTTTCTGGTTTGTAGCTCGAATCAGATGTTCCAGTTGAGAAAGAAAAGTGTCTCAGAGAAGTCTGAAGAATGTGAGTAAGCAAAATTTATCAGGCCCCAAGTGACAGGAGCATGAGACTTCAGTCTGGTCCCCCACAGCCATGCCTGGGGGTAATTGCTTCAGGCATTTTGTTTTTTCTTTCCTTCCCTGTAGTTCCCAGACTAGCTGATAAATTACCCAAAATGTTACCACAAGTTGCACAACGTGACCCTCACCCATTATCTTCATGTTCCTGGAATCTGTGATACAAAGAACAATGTACACCAAATCGATGGCTTATGTTATTTTAATGAACCAATGTAAATTCTTGATAAACAACTTAAGAACTGTCCCTGTTTTTTTCTTTCAAAGCTCACTTGTAAATGCTGCTAATTGTAGGATATATTCAGGGCAACTTGAATTTATGTCTTCCAGGCTGCAGTCTTCAAACTTGACCCAAATAAACTCTCTACTTATATTAATTTTGTCTCAGTTTCTTTCATTAGGTCAACACAGTGGACTTTCTAAGTCGTCCATCCATCGACAAGCACAAAGGTTGCTTACGTGTACGTTGCTGCTATGATTTCTCCCAAAGTTTATATAAAGTTGTCTAGCTTCAGTTTGTAGGGCTTTAAAAAAAAAGTTTTAATATCTAGTATCAAATCTGCATTTTCATAATTTTCTTAGTAACTCCAAGAGCTATTACACCTACCTCACAAGTGACTAAGACTTGGTGTGAAGTGGGCAGCCTAGAATCACAGTTTGGTTATAAACTGTGAGGTGCTCCGTCAACACGGCAAGGCACTTGCCTTATGAGAGAAACATTGTTTACACCCCCAGGCAGGATGTCCCTTAGCTCTGTGTAGGCAAAGCCTCCCACTTCCTTCTTCCCACCCCAAACCCCTCAACTAGGCCGAGCCCCAGGCTTACAGAGACTACAAAAAAAGCAAACTGGACCTAGCTACTGATCTCCTGTCAAGAGAATCCACAGCCCACAGAACAATGCCAGTTGTAAAGTCATCTCCCTCTGGTCTTCTCATAACATGCAAACATCCATGAAAAGATACAGGAGAATTTCCTCTGGAATTAACATCTAAGCTTTAAATTAACATCTAAGCATTTATTTCTTTATAATGTCATCTGGGACTTCTCCGGCCCTTTAAATCTAAAGAGGATTGCCTTAAATTACCAATTCTTGTGGTATGGGGGAAGCCCTGCATCTCCCCCAAGATTCCTGTGATTTCCAGGAGCTTACTCTCTCTTGCCTGCTTTTCCCTGGCTCCCAAGTCCAGGGGATTCTCTCTCCTCTCCACTAAAGGGACCCATCTGTGAAGTTCAACCCCTCCTCAGGTTGCTCCCAAAGAATTCACTCAGAGAGTTAATGGTGAACAATAAGGGTTTAACTGAAGATCTCACAGAGAAGACAGTATGTGCCTTTCAGCAAGCTACATGAGAAGTCACATTCAATGACCTCTATTGACTGGCCCACTGGAAGAATCCATGCTATCCATGACCTTGTACAACTTATAACCAATGTCCAGTCTGATGCTCCAACTCGCTTGTGGCAATTGTGCTGCTCTGGTGATTATGTAATTCGATTCAGTATAAACACGCAGACAAAAATAGAAGTACAAAAATACAGCTCTCGTTTCTATCAAAACTAAAATCGAATGCTTTGAACAGACTTAGAGAGAAATTACTGTCAGGTTCAATCTTTGGGGGAGAAAAAGATAAGGGGATAGGAGTAAACATCTGGAAGGATTCTGTCCTGAGATTACTTCTCCAGTTTTTGTTTTTTAAGTTGGTGCTCCAATTTAAAAAATAAATAAATAAAAACTGGAATTCATAATGTGTTATAGATGGAGTGCCTGCTGCAAGAAATTCCAATAGCAGACACTGGCCAAAAAGCAGACCTTGGCCAGACATCAGATGATGAGTAAAGAACACATACTTTATGTGTCTCAGGTTAAAATAAAACATATAAATATGTTTCTTATGATATCCTGATTTAACCTTTTTTTTTCATTAACTATGCTACTGCTCCTGTCACATCTAATTAGAAGCTTTCTGCTAGTGTCAATTCATCGTTGACAGTGCTGTTTTCAAAATCCCTTCTCAGGCACCCCATCCCCAGAATGTATCCTACCCAACTCTTTCCCCACCCAACACCTAGCTGCCCCCATAATTTTAGATCTTTGCCCCTCTGTCATACAGAATAAGCTAGCACTCTCTGATTCCAACTCTCAAAATTATAATCAGAAAACCTCACCAGGGTTTTCACTCAGCAGGAAAATGATAACATCAAACACTAATGTAGTGCTCACTTTGTGTCAGGCTCTGCTCTAAGTGCCTTATATTATATATGTTAACGCAACAATCCTATGAGATAGGTAGCATTTTACAAAGAGTGATCTGATGCACAGAAAGGTTAATTAATTTCCTCATAGTCACAAAGCCAGTAAGTAGCAATTGCACCCCAGATCCCATGGTCTTAATCATGCTCGGATGGCAAAGATTTTCCACCTCTTTTCTACCCTCCTCTGTAAATGGCAGTTTAAAAACTGCAACAACCAAAAAGAAAAGAACCCCTCCATATTACACAATACGATGTGTAGATTCGTTTATATATTAATACTTATCAAATACCTACTATGTAGGTCAGGTGCTGCATTAGCTCTGGGGACAGAGACAGACTCAGTGTCTGTCCTCATAGAGCTTACAGGTGGGTTGGAGTGGCAGAGGCTGAACAAATAATTATAACTATGACAAGCACAAGCAAACAACAAATTCTTCTTTATAGAGAGTGGCAAGAAAAGTCACAAACTGGAAGGAGATATTTGCTACCTATATAAGCAACAAAGCTAAGCAGAAGACCAAAAAAAGAGAAAATTAGACATGAACAAGCATTTCACACAAAAGAAAACAATGAATAGCAATAAACATGAAAAGATGTTCAACCTTTTAAGTAATAAGAATAAAAGCTTAATTTCAGTGAGATACTATTTTACATCGACCAGATAGGCAGAAACTAGCAAGTCTGAACATACCAAGCACTGGTGAGGATGTGGGGCAATGGGAACTCCCCTACACTGCTGGTGGGGGCCATAACTTCCATAAACACGTTGGAAAAAGCAAGCAACATAAAGTAGAAAATACATCTGTTCTCCAGCCCAACAATTCCGCTCCAGAAAGTACAGATTGGAGCAACTCTTGTCAATTCATGTGTAGCAGGAAAACAGGTTGAGAATGTTGATAGCATTGTTTGTAATCAGAAAATAAAGACAAAACATGAAACAACTCAAATGTTCATCAATGATATGATGGATAAATAGGTTGGATGTACGTATTCAATGGAGCACTGTACTAAAGTGACAATAAACAGCACAGAGGTGTCTTCAAAATTATTGATGCCATTCTAGTTACTAAGCTGTTAGTATGTGGTTGGTTATTTATTAATACTCTTTATACAGTCCTGATTTGTTACATTCAGTCATTTGTATATTTCACTGTATTTTCTAAATTTAAAAAAAAAAAAAGAGGAAGAGCTAAGCAAGCATATACAGTTTTCAGTATTTTTTCTGTAATATCTCCTAGATTCTGATAGGTCCATGCCCTGCCTCAATTCTTCATGTAAGTTCAATCAATTCAATCAATATAGACCATCAAACCAGATCACTGTGACCTTAAAGTGGATTTAGAAGAAAGGCCTGAATTAAGTGGATGAATTTCAACACAGCCTCATTTTATGCTATGTAGACATATGCTCTAATCTTCATTTTATTGATCTGTGTTCTAATCTACTGAAAACTCAGTTTGGAAGTGATTAGTGGGCCACAGATCCCTTACCACCTATTTTGTGAGTCTCTCTTCCTAAGATCTTCACAAGTTTTGCCAAAAGAAAAGTATTTGGAATCTGGATGCTTTGGGGGAGCTTGTATTCTTAACCAGGAGCTCGTGGATAGGCTTCAAAAAGTCCAAGAAAATTCCTGCAAACATATGTAAAACATTGCATGTGTATTTTTATGTTGAGTGTGTATGGTTGGGGAAGAAGGCCTGTTACCATTATTTAAGTTTCAAATGTGGCCCTCTAAACAGCTACCAGACTGCTACCTTAATGGGGTGACCAATCATGCCTGCTTACCTGTGTCTATTCCAGTTGTAGACTAAAAGTCCTGGGTCTTGGGAAACCCCTCAAATCTGGGCTATAACCAGAATAGTTGTTTACCCTAACACAGGGTTGCCAGATAAAATGCAGAACACGTAGTTAAATTTCAATTTCAGGTGATAATTTTGTAGCATAAGCCTGTCCTGAGAAATACTTATTGTTTCTCTAAATTCAAATGTAACTGGGAAGCCTGAACTGAGTTTTGCAAAATTTGGCAATGCTACCCTAATAGATTAATAATAACAGTAGAACTAGTAATAGTAGTAATAGCAGTAACCGACAACAATTGAGTGCTTCCTTCATGCCAAGCATAATTTCTTATTCAATCCTAAGCACATCATAGGGGGTTGGGATTATCATCATTCCCTTTTCAAGATGCAGTAACTAAAGATGAAAGAAGTGAAATAGCTTCCTAATATCATGCAGTTAGTCAGTGGCAAAGTCGGATTCAAATCCACCAAAATCTGTTCCATTAAAGGGGAAACGGGGAAAGCTGTATCTCAAAATGTCAAAGGGCTGAGTTTGTCCCCTTGACTCCCCCTCCCACCCCTCTTTAAGTCAGTAGGTTATCCCCAGGCTCTGAGTGCCCCAGAAGAGGCTGTGCATCAGAGGCTTCCAGACACGAAGGCTGAGCACCGCGGCTTGGCCAACATCCTGTTTCCCAAACTCTTCTCTAACTCCCCCACTTTTCTCACAGGCTTTATCAGGGATAATTTCCCTGATGCCTTTCAGCCCAAGAGAGTTGACAGCCACTTCAAACACCAGCTGAAATTCATTTGCCTCCTTGAGCTGCTTCCTGTTCTCCAAAATCTATTATCACTTTGCCCAGATATTCTGCAGTTTGGAATGGGACTTGCATGGAAGTGACCAGCTGTGCTGATTTACCCACAACCGAAGCGTTTCCAAGGCTACAAGACTTAAAGTCTAAAAATGGGGAAGTCCCTGGAAGGCTGGGACACCCTACCTGCCTCATAGATTCACCACTCGCTTTCATTAATATTATCCCATTCGATCCTCAGCACAATCCTGGGATGAAACCATTTCACAGATGAGGAAATGGAATCACAGAGGTATTCAGTAATTGCCCAATGTGTATGGTTGTGAAGCACAGAGCTAACTAAGCCTACCAGCTATGTCTACCTTCAAAACTGGGCTGAGATGTGAATGCCCTGGGCTCTGGAGCCAGAAAGCCTGAATCTGAACCTTGAGGCTAACCCTGGGTCACTTTAACAACCTCTCCTAGCACTCCAACTCTCTTATCTGTAAAAAGGATGATGATATTAAAACCTACCATCTCATCCTGTGAAGATTGAAATAATGCGTTCAAAGCACTCAGCATAACACCTGGTGCTTAATAAGTGTTCACTAAGGGAAGCTATTATTACTCCATCCTATTGCTAAAAGAATGAAGTATGAAAACAGGTCTGTCTTCCTTAACAGCATCCTCAAAGATTAGAAATATTCCCCAAAATGTCTTTCTTTCCCCTTACAGCTACTTATCTATCTATCATCAAAGTTGTTTTCTAATCTTTGTTATAAAGACACAGAATCTTTCTCTGTCCTCCATGCTGGAATGCAGTGGCATGATAATAGCTCACTATAATCTCAAACACATTGGCTCAAGGGATCCTCTTGCCTCAGCCTCCCAAAGAGCTGGGATTACAGGTGTGGACCACCTCACCTCGCCTTTTCCTAAGTATTTTTAAAAGCTACATTTTCAGCTTTTACTATCTCTTACAAGTCCCATATTCTGAATGCAAGCTGTGTCTACCCGGGCTTCCTTTTATTTTACTTCTGTTTATTTTTATCTTTCACAGCTCAAAGGGAATAAAATGAGTCAGGGTTTACTTAAAGAACAAGTCCTTCTTGACCCCACCCACCCATTTATGTAACCTGAGCACTGAGACCATATCTGCCATATCTGCTTCAATCACCCGAGTCACCTCTGATGTGCCAAATTAATACAAGTGCTTAATACATACTTGTTGACTTCACTAAATAATTAATACTAATTCTATCATTATCAATCATTTCTGTTATTCTGTAACTGAAAGAAACCACCCCACTTTCTCATTTCTCCTGGAAAATATGGCTAGATGCTGTAAGTCCTGTTTTAGAGTAATTTTTCATTCCTATCTTATGCTTTGTAATTTTCAAATATTTACAATCAGGCAATGCTATTCACCAACACACACACACAAGGATAAAATTGTTCAGAATAACTAGAAATCAAGGAACAAATCAAGGTGAGACAGAAGAAATACCAAACCAGAAGTCAGAAGAACTGGAGACCAGATTTGCCATTAACCAGATTTGCCGTTAATTAGCTATGTGTCTTTGGGGAGAAGAGAAAGAATGCTATGGGCCGACGCTCTATTAAACATTTGCTACAGATTTCTAAAATTTAATTCCCCTGCCAAGAAGCTATTTCTCTCCCAGTTTTCTAAAGCGAAGAAACATGCTCAAGGAGTTTGAGCATTTGACCCAAATTACACCCAGTAGGAAAACCGAGATTTGAACCCATGTCTGTTGACTAGAAAGCACAGATTATTCTCATTTTTCTCACCACCACCAAGTTGCCTCCTTAAAATATGACATTGTAATAATAAATTGTTTTATTTCATCCATCTCTAGCATAGGGGCCCAACAAACTTCCTTTGAATCGGTTCATGTTATCAGTTTAAAACTTGTTTTCCTCCCGATAAAATGATCTAGATGATGCCTTTTACATTTTAAATCCTGTGACTTGGTGCCAATGTGCTGAGGTTTACTCTAAAACAGCGCTGCTAGTTGGAGCCCTTGGAAGGCGGCAGCCTGCGTGTTCAAGCATCCATCCTTCTAGCAATAACAATCTGCCATATTAATACACTAATTGCAAGGGACGAACTGTGGAACTAATTCCATGTATCATTGAAGCACAGGTATCCAGGTAGCACCAAGACACTAGAGGATCAAAATCAACACAATCATGGCAGGAGAACAGGAAAAGTGTTCTTCCATGACAACTCCTTAACAGGTTGTTCACTCCAAACAGCCCAACAGAAAGAAAGCTCTTCTCCCCAATTTCTTGGAGTGCTGGCATTGTCCAATGGAGAAAGTGCATTGGCAGCCTCCTCCAGCGCTCCAGGAGCCCATCAAAAAGTAATAACCCTGATGCCTTGGGGCTGGGGAAATCTGTTGCTCTAAGAATCCCCACCCAGCTTTGAAGTGTAGGCTGACTTGAATAGATGGGGCTAAAAGAATGTTCCAGTTGGCTTTTTCAGAATCTTGACTAATTGAACCATCTGGTGGAGGACAAAAACCATGTCATTTTGGGCCCAGTGATCTTAAAGAAGCTGCCGGTATGTGCAGGATGAAAAGATTTGTTGGCATGACAGTACTGGTGACAGGAGAGCTTAGCACATCTGCCAGAATGGACCTTGACATAGAACTTCCTAAATGTAAAATCATCCTTTTTCCCCCCATGACCCCTGCTCTGCCAGTCCCTAAAACCAAATGTATGCTTTTTCTTTTTGTTTTAACATTTATTGCTCAAATAAAAGCATTCCTAGCTTCCTCTTTTTACATGATTCCTTTACTAAGAACAAGCCTAACATATTACCAAAACAGTACATCACTGACAATGATTCAATTTTCAGGGCCCTTCAAAGTCCTCCTGTGTTACCTCATGCCTTCCACCCACCAGCCAAAAACTATATTAAACCCTGGTCTGCCACAGTGACTGATATTCCCATTTTGTACTTCCTTTGGATTCAATGTGTATGTGCCTCTCTATGATGCGAAGGCAGAGTGTGTTACGTGAGACTCCTCAGAAGCTGACTCAGAGAGGAAGGTGTGTGGGCAAGTGATTTGTAAAGGAAGTGCTCCCAGGAGAAATTGGTGAGGGAGAAGAAGGAAGTGGGGAGAAGCTGAGCAATAATTTGATTTCTGGCTTTTTCCCATAGAGAGCAGCTTCAGCGGAACTCCACAGAGAACCCAGGAGTGAAAGTTCGGTACCTCAGAGTTTGCCTGCATTTGAGGCGAGGAAGCTGAACTTTCATGCCTCAGCACAAGTCGGCTGTTCACTAAGAACAGCCCCTGGTGGGTAAACCCACAGGCGTTTCCACCTCTCTGAGATTTTGGGCAAAGCCACTTCAGTCGCCCAAAGGTGTCCTTTGAAGAGTGACTGCAGCAGGTCACAGAAGCAAAAGCAATCAGGGGAGGGAGCGAGAAAGGGATCCAAAGGGATCCGAGTGGAGCCTGACAGTGTCTGCCACACACAGGAAGCTTTTCTCGACCTTCCGTGGGTTCAGGGAAAATAACCAGGTTAGCCTTAAAAGAGAACAGGATCCAGGAGGAAGGGTGCAGATGGCAGGAAAGTTAAATGCCAAGAAGTGTTTAATGTCTCTGTCTCCTACTATTCGCAGATCTCCTTGAGAGCAAGGACATAGAAATGTTAAACACTGCCACACCCCTGCAGAAGCAGACGGGCACAAGGTGATGCCAACACTGCATGTCCTATGCCAGGAAGACTGATCCATTTATTCACTCACTGAAGAACCTTTTCTGGAGTACTCATGTGAGATGTTGGAAATACCCTAATAAATAAGACAGTCAAGGTACCTACTCTTATGAGGCTTCCATTCTGGCAGGGGAAACCAAATATAACCCAGTGAACCAACCTATGTAATATGATAACAAATGCTAGAACAGCAATAAAAAAGGAGTAACAAGGTTGAGTGTGGTGATTCATGCCTGCAAATCCCTGCATTTTGGAAGGCCGAGGCAGGAGGAATGTTTGAAGCCAGAAGTTCAAGACCAGACTAGGCAACAAAGTGAAAGCCTGCATCTACAAAAAATTTTAATTAGCCAAGCATGGTGGCACATGCCAACAATCCCAGATACTCAGGAGGCTGAGGCAGGAGAATCACTTGAGCCAGGAGTCTGTGTTTGCAAGTGAGCTATGAACACATAAAATTAAAACAAAACTAAAATAAAATAAAAACAAACAGTGATGGGGTGAGGTGGGGGTCTGTTCTAGAAAGGGTGGGCAAGGAAAGGCTTCCCTGGTGGTGTCATTTGAGCAGAGACTTGAATAAAATAGGGAACACATCCATCTGAGAGAAGTTATATGGTCTGCTTTTGTTTCTTAAAACATCGCTGCAACTTTTATGTGGAGGATGAACTGCTTATTGAAATGAAATAGAAATAGACCAGTTGTGGAGATTTTTGCCCAAACTCAGGAGAGATCTTCATGCCTTAAATGTGAGTAACAGTCATGGAGATGAGGAGGCAGAGAAGATATAAAGAGACACTGCAAAGAGAGGGAAAGGACATCACCCAGGATACAATCCCAGGAGCTTCATTTGAAGGGGAGGGTTAGGGGATCCAAAACCTACTTTAGGGCATGCCTGTCCCTTAATCTGCCTGTGTGTCCATTTCAGAAAATAATCAAGTTCATTAAATTGAAATCAATATCCAAATGCATCAACAGCATAAAGGACCTGGAACTCTGTTAGCCCAATGCTATTCTTTCCAGAGCCCAAGTCCAAATTCCTCTAGAACAGGATTCAGCAAGCTTTTCGTGCAAAAGGCAGGACAGCAAATATTTTTGGCTTTGCAGTCCTACAGTCTCTGTGGCAACCACTCAACTTGAAGGAATGTAAGTGCAACCATAGGCCCTATGTAAATGATGGGTGTGGCTGTGTTCCAGTCAAACTTTTTTATACACAATGAAATTTTAACTTCATTTTATTTTCTCACGCCACAAAATATTCTTCTTCTTTTGGTTTTTCAACCATTTAAATTGTCAAAAACTATACTCAGCTTATAGGATGTACAAAAACAGGCAATGGGCAGATTTGGCCCACAAGCCGTAGTTTACAGAGCCCTGCTCTAGGAGATTGCTGGCCAGGAGAGAAGGACCTCTAGCAGCCCCCTCCCTATTTGTTTTTTTTTTTTTTTTTTTGGTATAGCATCACTCCTGTGGGCCCAATATGTCATACTGCATATCTTACACATAAACATAAGCCAGATTTTTATACTCCCCTCCACGGAGTTTCCCTGGGGACTCAAGGGTCTCATAGCAAGAGAGAGTACATTTCGCCAATAATTCCTGCTCTCCATAATAGAATTTAATTATTTGGCCTGAAAAGCATTTAAGCCTCGCCATACAAAAAGAGTCAAATAAATAAATAATAAAGGGGCACATTTTGATAGCACTTGCCTCTAAGATCTTAAAGGCACTGTCATGCCTGCTTTAATATTTTATGGTGTAGAAATGTGACTGTTACCAGGTCATAAAAATATACTGCTTTTTATACCAGGTCAAAATCGAGGGCCAATAGCCCTGTTTTGTGGCAGGATGCAGAGAGCCAGCCAGGAAGGAGGATAGAGTTACCTTTTCTGAAATCTGAAGGGAGCTATTTAAAGATGATGTACCAGATAAATGCATATTGGGTATTTTTATTGTGTTTCTTTTTCCTTCTGCATCTTAAAACAGAAGATTTCAGAGTCTGCCAGCAGCTGGTGCAACATTCATTATTTACCACTGAAAAGCCAAGAATCTCAGCCTCTGACCCTCTATTATTGCTTAGGCATATGCTGGGAAGAGCTGAGAGGCAGGCAGGTGTTTCCTGGAGCCAGTAACACATGGTCTCTCCTGCAAACGCTCACCATCTTCAAGTTGGAAGTGACACTAGTGATGATCTACCTTGAGACCCTACGTCCTGGAAGGAAGACTCCTGCTGTGTCACTGACTGAAGACCATCCTGTCACTTGCAGCCCCTCCCTTGGCAGCTTTTGTCATCACCAAAGAAAGAGCTGGTGGTTGTTTAATCTTCATAAAAATCCCGGGCAGTGGGAACGATTACAATGGCTACTTTACAGATAAGGAAACTCAGGTTAAACAAGTTGCCCAAAAATGACAGTTGGGAAGGGCAAGACTGGAGTGGGAACCACAAGGGGACTGCAGCCAGCCAGATCGCCATCTTTGCCTCCCACCCCTCCTAACGCTTTCGTATGACAAGGCAAGGTCCTCCTTCATATGTGAGCTGCCCTAGTTCCTACCCAAGGAAAATGACAATTCCAAGATTGAGATGAAAAAAAGAACAAGAGAGAAGAGTAACAGTTCTCCAGCCAGAGTTAGGAATTCACAGAGCTAATAACTGATGTACAAGCAAAGAAATGCAGAGAAAGGTTTTTGGCAGCACTCTATATAACACAGAGATTAATTAATACTAGATTACAATGGAATTCCTATAGAATTACACTTGATCCAGACCCCAGAACAACAAAGGAATTCAACATGATTAATGCTTTGGATAGCAAGGAACGTCAGAATGATTTACCTCCTATTACTAAAAAGGGCTGCCAGATTGCTTAAAAAAGCTCTGCTTGACCCAGGACGTCGCTATCTCCAGTGCAATCAACATTCTGAGTTTACCCATTTGACAGGAGCGTGACTCTTTGCCAACTCCACTTCATTTTACAACTCCCTTTTCCCCCTTTTTCTTCCCTATCCCACCCTCTCTCTCAGTTTCATTCCAGGCCAACAAAGTGATGTCGAAGAGGAGGCATTCTGAAATCCCCAGCAAGTCCAGATGGGTAACCTGGGCTGTTCAGGACCAGTTACAGGCACAGAGGCAGCACACGCAAAACCAGCCCCATCACCAGGGCCAGCTCTTCCACTGGGGCTGCAGCGGCACATTCATTTTATCTCCTCATTTTTTCCTCTTCTGAAAAAAATCTCTGCTGATGAGTCATTTGTGGCTATAGGTGTTTAAAGCATTTATATGAGGAAAACGACAGATTGATGCCTTTGGAACAGCCTGCCTGCTCTGGTCTAGGAGAGGTCAGGAGGATGACAAGAATACTAAGGCTTAAGATGACTGAGTTGGCGCCAACATGCATTTAAGCAGAGACTGAGAGTCCAGAATTCCTGGACATCATAAAGAATCTATTATCATTGTGGTCACTCTCAGCAAGACTGATTTCATTACCATCTGTCTTCATCCACTGCTACTTGGTGAATAAATATTAAATATGGAACTTATCTTGGACTCAAGTCACTGAGGCCGAGAGGAAAGCAGTTATGTAACCATGTGATTCCGCACACACCTCATAGCCAGGAAGAAAGCAGATGAGACAAGGGGGTCGGGTGGGGGGATCTGGGGGAGGGACACACACTGGGGTGAGATAAGATCATTAGCTCTACTGAGTCGAAAATAAGAGTTCAGTTCTTGGTTCAGTAATAATTCTCTTTTCAAGGTGGGTGGTATTTAAGCAATCATCTCTCGAAAATTGGTCATTACCACTGGCTAATAACTGATTTGTTAGTTAATGGCCCAAGGTGAAGCCAAGGGCAGCAAATGCTGTGCATATCATTCTTCAATGGCAAGATTAATAGATTTCAAGGGCATTATTGCTATTATGAACCATGTTCAATTGATTTATAACAACACTAATATGTTTTATTTTAAGAAGTGGGTGCAATGTCCTGGAAAAACTCATCATTGTCTGGTGTTTGAAGTCACTGCATCATGTCCAAGAGAAACATCCTCTGGTCTGGTTCTGGGCATTGTTAAGGTCTAGGCTGGCCATAGGTGGCTTGCACAGTGTGGGATTACAGAATCCAGGGAACCATTACTCAGAGGAGCACAGGCTATTTAATTACAATGATGACTCCTCTTCCCCTAAGCATATCTTGATTACATATATATTTTAAACCTGCCATTATAAAGTCTAGAAGGATAAACAACAAGATTTTAAGTGGCATATCTGAAGAGTAGTATTTGCATAAGAGAAGACAAGACTTATTTCCTAATTGTCAACTTCTGTTTTTCTCTTGAAGTTTTAATAAAATTTTGGACAAAAAAAAAAAAAAAACTGACTCCTAGGGAATCCTGAGCTTGGGGTGGGCTCTAACGTCTACTGGTCAGGCAAGTCATCCTGCTGGTAAAGCAAGAAAAGCATGGGCCCCCAGTCCTTGGGCAACAGACCGGTCCAGGTCCGCAGCCTGTTAGGAACCAGGCTGTACAAGATATAAGCAGACAAGCAAGCATTACCGCTTGAGCTTCGCCTCCTGTTATCCATTTTTTGTTTGAGGGAGTCTTGCTCTGTCACCCAGGCTGGAGTACAGTGGCACGATCTCGGCTCACTGCATCCTCCATCTCCCGGGCTCAAATGATTCTCCTGCCTCAGCCTCCTGAGTAGTTGAGAATACAGGCACCCGCTACCACACCCAGTTAATTTTTGTATTTTTAGCAGAGACAGGTGTTGCCATGTTGCCCAGGCTGGTCTCAAACTCCTGACCTCAAGACTGGTGATTCACCAGCCTTGGCCTCCCAAAGTGCTGGGATCACAGGTGAGCCACCACGCCCAGCCTTACCTCCTGTCAGATCGGTGGTGGCATTAGATTCTCCTAGGAATGCAAACTCTACCATGAATGGCAAAAGGGGAGTGGGGGCAGGGATTGAGGTTGCACACTCCTTGTAAGAATCTAATGCCTGATGATCTGAGGTAGGACATTTTAATCCTGAAACCATCACCCCCACAACCCCTGTCCATGGAAAAATTATCTTTCATGAAACTGGTCCTTGGGGCCAAAAATGTTGGGCACCACTGCCGTAAACAACAGGCTTGCAAGTGTGACTGAGCCCAAGGGAGAGAAGTTACAATGGTGTGGTAAGGCAGAGGGTCCCTCTGGGAGCTGCTCTGGCCTTTGGCTGAAGTCAAACTTTTCCCAGGGAGCCTGCAATCATATCCCTTTTGCTTCCTTTAGTAGCCCTCCTCTCCCCTCTTCCTTGATAACACAACTCCAGTTTTATGCTTCAAAGGAAACAGGGACCCTCTCCATTCCCAAACACAATTTTTTTTTTTTTTTGAGATGGAGTCTTGCTCTGTTGCCCAGGCTGGAGGGCAGTGGTGTGATCTTGGCTCCCTGCAACCTTTGCCTCTCAGGATCAAGCAATTCTCCTGCCTCAGCCTCCCAACTAGCTGGGACTACAGGCGCCTGCCACCATGCCCAGCTAATTTTGTATTTTTAGTAGAGACGGGATTTCACCATATTGTTCAGGCTGGTCTCAAACTCCTGACCTCAGATGATCCACCCACCCTGGCCTCCCAAAGTGCTGGGATTACAGGCATGAGCCACCGCACCTGGCCAAGGATAAATCTTGATGAGTCTAAACTAATCATAGTAATTCCAATTATCTTCTAGTGATTGGTTTAAAGGTGGGCATGTGGCCCAGTATGAGCCAATAAGATTAAGAGAAGATCTGTAGAGGGATTTCTGAAAAAGGTTTTCTTATTTTTTTGAGACAGAGCCTCACTCTGTTGCCCAGCCTGGAGTGCCGTGGGGAAATCTCAGCTCACTGCAACCTCTGCCTCCTGGGTTCAAGCAATTCTCCTGCCTCAGCCTCTCAAGTAGCTGGGATTATAGGTGGATGCCACCACACCCAGCTAATTTTTGTCTTTTTAGGAGAGAGGGGGTTTCGCCATGTTGGCCAGGCTGATCTCGAACTCCTGACCTAGGTGATCCACCTGCCTCAGCCTCCCAAAGTGCCGGGATTACAGGTATAAGCTACCTTGCCCAGCCTGGAAAAGAAAGTTTTCTAACTCTTAAAAGCAAAAGTGTGAGAAGAAGCCCATTTTTCTGCTCACAGCATGGCTGGTGAGGAGGTGATGGCTGGAGCTACTGCAGCTTTCCTACAATCACGAAAAGATGTCAGTCTGAGGACAAAGGCAAATATGCTACACAAAAGCAGGGCAAAAAGATGGGAATAACTAGGCGCTACCCTTGGTTGAGCCTCCAAATGAACCAACCCTGCAACTCTCCTATCTCTGAACTTATAATTTGACATAGCAATGTCTAGATTATTTACACCACTTCTCATTGGGTTTTTTCCCCACTCACAGCTGAAAATGTCCTGTCTGCTACTCTCCCCTAGTCTGCCTTGAGAAACGTGGAATAAGGGAAAAGGCCTGCAGAGAAGGAAATGAAGACAGGGTCATGATAGAACCTAGGGGCTCAGGGTTTAGAAAATCTAGACAGCGTTTTAGTGAGTTCCATACATCTGAATGATTCATTTATACCTTAAAGATTAGGTGGAGTCTTTTCCATGGCAAACACAAAATGAATATGCACATTAGTCAGAAAAATAAGTATCTACCTATGCCACAGCCCTCAAAAAATAAAAAATCAGACTGCAGCCAATGGAAATCAGTTGGCACATCCAGTCAGGAGGAATGTGTTACAGTCACTCTCGACTCTCAGCTTTACTGAATTTGTCTTTCAGAGAAATCTGTTTGTGAGGAAATAGCAATTAGTGAAGTTGGTCACCTGGCTCTCCCCCAGTAAAGAAGGAAAATAAAAGGTGAGGATTCATAAGTGATTGGCTCCTTAAGTAAACATTTCCTCACTGCCTGTCAGGTACAAGTGCCATATGTCAGGACAAGAGAGTAATTGAAGATGTCTCCGCCTTCAAAGAGCTCACGGTCTGTAGTTAGCTAATAAAAGACGGCTGGAGGCTAAGGTAAAATAGAAGCTTTATTAAATGGGTAAGCAAGACAGATACATACAGGTTAGCACCAAACTCAAGACTACAAAGCATATCAGTGACTGGCTAACAACTCACAAGCGCCTGAAATCAGCAGTTCTGTGTTCAGGGGATAGAATACTACTTTTCCTCTTTATCTCGTTTAGCTTTAGCTGAGACAAACATTTTCTAGCAGCTGAAGGATGATGCTGAACTGCTGAAGCTGGAGGAGCCAGATGAAAAAGAGTATGGTGAGAAGAAATATCAGGCTATGACACAGATGTTATTTTGGAAAAATCTTTCATATAGATCATTTATTTTTCTAATCCACCATTTCTGGAATGAGCTGAGATTAGCCAACTAATGTCAACATCAGTTCTAGGCTTGAATCCAAACAGACTTCTCAAGATCTCTAAATTCCTTCAGAGATGCTTAGAGGGATAGAATCCAGCTGAATCATAGTCTCCCAACCAGATCTTCCTCACCCATGGTAAGTACCCTCATTCTAAACACTTCCATCTCTTCTCACCCTCTCTGCCTCCATCAAAATTCCATCTGACTCGTGTCATCTCTTTAATATTGTATGTTCTTCTCAAAATCTGAGATACTAGATGCTACTAATAGGTATAAATTGGTTCATCTGGTACCTCTGCCAGGTAACATACATGCATTTTTACAGGAACTTTCAGGTAGTTTTCTAACCCTCTGATTAAGGATTCTCAGGATGAGGATTTTTAAGTACTCTGGAAAATTGATGAAGAAAGTTGGGAAAATACTCCTAAAAGCACACCTGGCAAGCCATTTGAAAGCACTTATGTGTAGGGTAGGACGAGTCACTTCCTGAGTTATCCAAATACATTCTGCGAGTTTGCATGAAATACTTTTCCTGAAAAGTAACTCACATGTTAACCATCTTGCTCCAGAAGATTCCTGTGCTCATCCAGCATTTGCTACAAGCCTATGATTGTGTCAGTTGTAGAATGCACTGTTAAATTGAGTCTAGACGTTCACTTCCCTTTAGGGGAGAACAAGATGTTTTGCTTAATGATGGTTGCCTTCCCCTGCATGAGACAGGCAGGCCAATCACTAACAAACAACGCTGAAATCTCAGAGGCTTAAAACAGAAAAGATTTGTTTCACATGATGTTTAAGGAGCTCTCTTCCAAATGATGATTCAGAAACCAGGTTCCTTTGATTTGGCGCTCTGCACAAATGGACAAGTCTGCACAAATTCACAGCTTACAGAGTTCCCTGGGCTTCATCTCTGAGTCAGGGGTGCAGAGAAGGAAGAACATGGAGTCAAAGGAGGTCTTAGAGGCCACGCCTGGAAGTGGCAAACAGTACTTCAACAGTACTTCTGGCCATGTTGGTGGCCAGAACTCAGTCATGTGCCCACCTGAGTGCAGAGAAGGCTGGGAAATGTAGTTTCGCTGTGTGCATGGTGAGGAGGTAACAGAAGTGAGCAGAACCTGCCATACCCTGAAACCTAGAGGGCTAATGGAGAACTATACACTCCCTCCAAACAGGCCCCTTACTGTACTGAGCCCCCCAGCTGCAGCAGACCACATCTGACCAGACCCCAGTCTAATTTTTAAACAGCTCCTTCTGTGAGTTTCAGTTTATAAGACTAAAAGCACGATTCTTGGGGAAATAAAAACTGAAGAGCTGGGTATTCTCTTATGATATTCTTCTTGCAAAAATTATCTTCAGTTTGAGAAAAATTATACGCCTTCGAAGGCCTTTCACTTTCCCAGAAAACCTGATTTTCCTCTTTAGAAATGAATACCACTCCCCAAAACTACATCCATGAATTGGTAAGTTCTGAGAACCATACGCAAGTATAAGGTATGTAGGCTTCTGGAGAAGCTGGCCTCAAAGCTCCCTATTTGAGTCCGATTAGCTTTCCCTGCTGTGTACCCACAGAATTTTCTTTTTGTTGTTGTGTTGTTGTTCTTGGCCACTTCACAGAAAACTACGGTCAAAGGAGGACTAATCCAAGGGACTGCAAAGACTCTTTGATTCAGACATCAGTTTATCTAGGCACTTACCACTGATGGTCCACGTCCATCCCCTTGGTCCTGAGAAAACCTTCTTAAAGTGCCTGGGGGAAAATCCATGCTTTCAATGAGACACCAATGAGGTGATGTCTGGTTTGTATTCAACAGGATAATTATTAATTCAATATCAAATTATTAATTTATGCCAGAAACTGAAGTATGGATGCTGTCATATTACAGCATGAGTAATAGAGAAGACCAGACCTTGCATGACACTTTGAGAATCTCTGATAGAACTGATTCTCCCTCTCAACTGGCCCCATCTGGACAGAACCACATGAGCAGCTTGTCTGCCTGATCTGAGGAGCATTGACTGAAAGAGAAAACTACTGTTCTGTGAATGATCAACCTCACTCAAAGATGACATTTTTAGCATTGAAGGTAAAGGTGAATTTTGACTAGTGAAAATGTT
The DNA here is from genome assembly GCA_963573385.1 of Cacajao melanocephalus. Taxonomy (NCBI): domain Eukaryota; kingdom Metazoa; phylum Chordata; class Mammalia; order Primates; family Pitheciidae; genus Cacajao; species Cacajao melanocephalus. The sequence continues at coordinate 20,915 of CAUYLG010003582.1, forward strand.
ACAAGCAAAAACTTTTCTGGAGGGCTTTAAGATCCAAAGGGTCTTTTCAAGTCACAACAAGTTATTTATCGTTGGCATCTCTGGATTTAGTAAGTACTTACAATTTGTCATCAAGTGTTCTAAACGACTTTTTTTTAACAAGGAGTCTTGCTGTGTTGCCCAGGCTGGAGTGCAGTGGTGCGATCTCAGCTCACTGTGATCTACACCTCCAAGGGATCAAGCGATTCTCATCCCTTAGCTTCCTGAGAAGCTGGGACCACAGACGTGTGCCACCACACCCAGCTAATTTTTTTGTATTTTTAGTAGAGACGGGGTTTCCCCATGTTGGCCAGGTTGGTCTTGAACTCCTGACCTCAAGGGATCTACTCACCTCAGCCTCCCAAAGTGCTGGGACCACACCTGGCCCAATTCTAGAAGACATTAAATGGTTTATTCCATTTCCTAGAGTAATCCAGTGACATAGATACAATTCCTGTCTCCATTTTGCAGATGGGGAAAATGATGTATTTGTTTAAAGTTGCATTAATAATACCTCATATTTGTATCAGGTACTGCAGGTTATAAAAATATTTTTACTTGCATTATCTTTTTTGATCCTCACAACAACATAAGAGATAGATGGAGTATGTCATATTTTCCCATTTTAGAGATGAGAAACTGACACTAGGAGGAGTTCGATTAACTGATCAACATCCCATAGGAAGTGCTGGGACCAGAACTCAAATCTCCATCTCCTGACTTCCAACCTCATCGCTCTTTCAACTACAACACACTACTCTTGAGAAAAAAGCACCCTAGCAACGTTACTCATTAGAGAAAAGCCCTTTCTTTTCAAAAAAGTGGACTGAAGCAACAAATTAAATTTGTAGCATGTCTTTGTACCTTTTAGTAGTGTCTACCCAAAGGCAGCATGAAAAGAAAAGACAGATCATGCAAAACTCTGTCTGAATAGTCACTTTCTTCGGTAGATAGAAGAGAATGTTTGTAGGAGAGTCAGCTCCATTGTGTCCACCTATGAGTGCAAATGAATTGTATTCGATGTGGACCCACAAGCACTGAGCATACAGAGAACTCAGCAATAAATTTCAGAGCCCCAGAGGTATAAAGTTCTGAATAAAGCCTGCCTCCCCTCCTGCAGGAAGGCCTTCTCAACATCCTCAGCCCACAATAGTCTTATTTCTTATAAATGTGTGTCTCTCTTAAAGTCTACGCCACACAATCTACTGCCTGGATGGTATCTGAGTTTTATTATCGTCTATGTATCACACAGATACACGTCTAGCCAGACTGATTATTAATTCCTCGAAAGTAAGAACCACGTCTCTCTTAGCTTTGCATTCACCAGATAATAAGCACTATTATGAGGCCATATGAGTGACTGATAAAACTTGAGGGATATTTCTAATGGTAATAGCCATTCCATTAAAATACTAATATTATATGATAAAAGTAACCACTCATAAGCTTATCACACTGTATTGAGATTTTATTCTAGAGAATTATGTTTCAGTGTACATAATTTGACCCATGTTTTAGCCAGAGCTACATAATAAAGAAACATATTTAAGACAGTTTCCCTGCATGTAGATAATATCATTTAAAACCTAGTACTAAATTTTGAACTCCCAGAAATGAAAGAATGAGATGGCTGGTTAAATATTTGGTATTTATACATAGTCCATAGAGGTAAATCATAATAAAGATACATTGTAGACATTTCTACCCAGCAATTTTAATGAAAACAAGCCTTTAAATCTCTATCACTGTTTCAAGAAAAATGGCACTATTTTCACAACTTAGTTACCTAATGAACTGTGTATTTCTTTTCCTTTGTCTTAGAGGATGAGAAGAAATGACTAGGAGAGGCCATGCTTGGCAATAATATTACTGATTACTAGAACATCTTTTGTTACTGCCTTTACTATACAGACCTTCAATGATTTACACCTCAAGTTTGTGACCATCAATATGTAAGAACATATAGTTGACAATATAAAAAGGTTGATGGTCAGAAACAACCAGTAGAAAACCCTATTTATGTCCATTTATCACCCTAGGAACAGAGGATAAGAACAAACAATAACTCCCTGTTCTTCATCTTCTGCAGAAATGCCTCCTATTATCTCTCTCCATCTAAGAACCAAGGCCATGTCCCTGGATATAAAAACCCACTCACTCGGGCAAAGGATCCTGGGTAACCAGAAGTCAGCATGCTAAGCCTTTGCAGGGGTATATGCCTATTGTATGCACGTTTGCCAAGATCTTAGGATGCCTGTAACTGCCTAATCGATATGGCTACACATTAAACCTACTGTTGCTAATCATATTCAACAGTGCGGGAAATCATCCACGAACTAGTTCATGACTGCAGTTCTTGACCTAACTAGTCTCTCCGACTCATTGGCATCCATGAGCTTAGGAATATTTATGACCATGATTTAGAAATCCAAGTTGGGGGGAAATATACTTCTTGACAAAGCCAGGGCAAATCCAAAGTCTAGAGAATGGAGGCTGCCTGCCATCCAGCCACAGGAAAAGGGTACACAGTGCCCAAAACCTTTATTTACAAAACTAAACTAAAAACAAACGAACAAAAAAAACCCACCACCACCAAGATTCTGCTACCTGTTAAATACTTATCAACAAAGAAAAGTGGTGGAGAAGACTAGCAACATATGTGGAAGATTACAGGGCAGTATGTTGCCACAACATAGCCTTAAGTTTACTTTAAAATGCTTAATCCTGAGAATCAGTTTAGTCAGGGGAAAGAGGGAACCCTGAGTTTAGACTCTAGTCTTGCACAAACTTGTTAGCAGCCTTAAGCATGTGAATGAAACTCTGTACCTTTGTTGCCTCACCCTTCAAATAATAAGAAAATAGAATCATCTAGAAGTAGTCATTTGTTAATTTTTTTCCCTTTTTTTGAGGCAGGGTCTCACTCTGTCACCCAAGCTGGAGTGCAATGGCGCCATCACGGTTCACTGCAGCCTCCACTTCCTGGACTCAAGCAATCCTCCCACCTCAGACTCCTGAGTAACTGGGACTACAGGCATCTACGCCACACCTTGTTAAATTTTTTTATATTTGGAGAGGTAGAGTCTCACTATGTTGTCCAGGCTGACCTCAAACTCCTGGCCTCAAGCAATCCTCCTGCCTCAACCTCCCAAAATGCTGGGATTACAGGCATGAGCCACTGCATCTAGCCTCTGTTAAATTTTTTTAAATAAAATAATTCTGCTTGTTGCCCAAAGATTTGACAGGTTTACCCAATGGTTACTTCAAAATTTTGAGGTGGATGCCAGTGAGTCCTACAAATTTCTTTTATTTCAATAGGTTTTTGGGGAACAGGTGGTGTCTGGTTACATTAATGAGTTTTTTAGTTGTCGTATTTGCCCTTTCACACTGCTCTAAAGAAATACCTGAGACTGGGTAATTTATAAAGGAAAAAGGTTTGACTGGCTTACAGTTCAGCAGGTTGCGGAGGCCTCAGGAAAATGACAGTCATGGCAGAAGGGGAAGCAAACATGTCCTTCTGCACACGGCACCAGCAAGGAGAAGAATGAGAGCTGAAAGAAGGGTGAATCCCCTTATAAAACCATCAGATCTCGTGAGAAATAACTTACTATCACGAGAATAGCATGGGTGGAACCACTCCCCATGATTCAGTTACCTCCCACCAGGTCCCTCTCACCACACATGGGGATTATGGGAACTAAAATGCAAGATGAAATTTGGGTGGGGACACAGCCAAACCATGTCAGTGGTGATTTCTGAGATTTTGGTGCACCCGTTATCTGAGCAGGGTACACTGTACTCAATGTATAGTCTTTTATCCCTCACTCTCTCCCGCCCTTTCCCCAAGTCCCCAAAGTCCATTGTATTATTATTACTGTGTTTTTGCATCCTCATAGCTTAGTTCCCATTTATGAGTGAAAACATAAAATATTTGGTTTGCAATTCCTACAAATTTTATAGCCAGTTATGCCTTAAGTCTGGGATATTCTAAGACAGCATTTCTCAAAGTATGTGCTGCAAACTACAAGTCCAAAAATAATCCAGAAAACAAAGTTTCTGTGGTGAAATAAATCTGGAAAACACTGCATATCATAACTTCATTTTTCGATATTCAATATCTATGTTAGTATATTAGAGGTTCTGAGAAGTCCTGAAGAAATCACAACTTTGTTTAGCACATAACCCTGAGTCCTACTGGCTTCCTTCTGTGCCTGTTTGTCTGAAGTCTCTCTCCGTTTCTCCCTCTCTCTGTCTCTTTTTTTTTCTCTCTTCCTGTGAGCCTTAGAAGGCTGTTCTGCCTGCTTGCAGAGCAGGCCTGAAATACCAAGAAATTAACACACACCCAAGAACAGTCCTCAACCAATAACTGATGGGAGTTGGGGTATCCCAGCTCCCTTGCTTCTTGGTTGGGATAACTCTGAGAGTCACATGCTTAACACTGTCTCCTGTAGTTTCCTCATGTGGTTAAGTTAGTTCCTGCTACCCATAGTGGTTGCTGGCTTGAGAAGCTCCCCTTAATCAGGTGCCTTCCATTTCTTACTTCCCCACTCCTCACCTCCCAGATAAACTATTTGCACACACATTCGACTGCAGGGTCTATATCTGGGCCAACCCAAACTAATATGCTCAGGATTTCCCACATGTCCAACAATAGACCTTTGCATCACACTTTTTCAATTAGCCAAAACTCCAAAATCAATCCCAAGTGATTGATCCAAGTGGTGAGTGAGAGAAGTCCAACAAAAAATTGGTGAAAACAGAAAAAATTCATTTATTTTAGACCAGGACAGGCCAGGTGCCATGCCTCACGCCTGTAATCCCAGCACTTGGGGAGGCCTAGGAGGGCGAATCACGAAGTCAGGAGATTCAGATCATTCTGGCCAATACGGTGAAACCCCCATCTCTACTAAAACACAAAAAATTAGCCTGGCATGGTGGCACGCACCTGTAGTCCCAGCTATTTGGGAGGCTGAGGTGGGGAACTGCTTGAACCCAGGAGGCAGAGGTTGCAGTGAGTGAAGATCGCGCCACTGCACTCCAGCCTTGTGACAGAGCAAGACTCCATCTCAAAAAAAAAGAAGACCAGGAAGAACAGGGCTGGCTTTAGGCTTGGCAGGACTCTAGGCCTTGGGCAATAGAATGATGACTCACTCTGTCTCCATTTTTGGGCACTACAACACCTTTGTGTTGGCTTCATTCAAATGGGCTCCTTTCACAAGGCAGAAAGATGACTATCAGCACTGAACTTACATTCTCTCTTCAGCAGCCCCAGTGGAAAAAGGGGCCTCTCTCCCTCTCTCAATAATTCCAAAAAGGGTCTAGGAGAAATCTCGCTGGTTCTTTGGTCAATAGTCACTGCTGCACCAATTCTTGAGACTGGGGAGAAGGAATGTCCTGACTTCATAGTCCTGAGCCACGTGCCTACCGCTGGAGCTGTGCATATGGCCCTCAGTCACACCCAAACCACATGGACCAGTTATGATGAGGGATGTTACTACCAGCAGAAGGAAATGCCTTCAAGGCAGGCACAAATAACAGACATCCAGTCTACTCTTTAACACTCTATGGTACTCACTTCGGGAGATGCTGTTCTACAACATTCACAACTCCTGCCTCCAAAATTCATGAGAAAGTCTTTCTCAGAAAAGTCTAAAAGTGAAGTTTAAAGAGTGAAAAATTTTTGACAACTTTATGTCACCCTAATAAACCTTTTATACATGATCATCTTATTGATACCACTGATTCTCTAGTTGCTTTCTTAGTTTGGGTACATTTAAAGATGTATTGATTATCATGTTTGGCATTGCTTGCCGAAAGAAGAGAAACTCTATCAACTCCTTTCAGTCAACCTTGATCCTCATGATTAATTCTTTACTACTCTAATCAAGAAAGGTGATTGAGTAGGCTTAAGCAAATGGCAGATGCACACAGCAATTGAAAACACTAAAGAAAAATGGTGGTTAAAATGTATTCCATAAACCACCCATCCACTACTTGAAATGTTTTTATTTACTTTGTCTTTCCCATAGAGGGAAAAAAAATTAGAACCCTGCAAAAAAAAAAAAAAAATAGAAAAAAAAGATTTAACTGCACATTGTGGTTGCACTGGCATTCCTATAATTTATTACAATGGCAGAAATTAATTTACAGAAAATGACAAACATGGAATCACAACAAACATCACGTGAAGCAAAGGAAAACACACCAAGAATGTTCTAATTGGTAAGAAAACATTCATCTGTCGCTGGAATAGCCAAAGAGAAGGGCAAGTTTCACTCAGCCTCGGAAAGCATTGTTGGTTTTTAAATCACAAGTCTTTCCAATTTTTTTCCACTTTTTTTTCTATCTGCTGCTAAGGTATCCCCATAAAGGAATCCCACTGAGGAATCTCATCTGTATTATCAGGGGAGCTGTTATACCATTCTTCCACCTTCTTTTGATCATTTTCCACTTTTCAAGATAAGGGCCCTATGCCATTTCTGTTGACTCCCTTGACAAACATCACTAGTGATGTTTATCACAAAAAAAGATTCAGTACTGAAATTATATGATTTCAAAGTTTCTTGGTCTACCAATGTGGCGTCTACCAAAGTCAATCCAATTTTCAAACAGAAAGTGGGCCCTCTTTAAAATTTCAGTTGTGGTCTCCACTATGCTCACGCATGTGCAGACCTGGGCAGAAGCATGGATTAAGTGCAGTTATTCATGCCCCAAGTGGCTGCACCCTTGCCACCCAAGTGCAATCCATATGGGTACACCCTCGTGTTCATGAGACTCTACTCTCTCCCAGGTGCTTGGGACAGCCTCAACACCCAAGCTAGGTAGCCCAGGAAGGAGGAACTTACTCATGAAAGTGTGAAAAGTCTCAACCATACCCCAAAATAAATGATGGGACATCAGTTCCATTCGGCTACTAAAAAGTATTCTTTTAAAGAATATTAGTGATATAGAAAAATACAATCAATTTTTTTAAAAAAGATTGAGAAAGACACAAAAATATTAACAGTAACATTCTATCTCTGGGTGATAAAATTCTGTTGTTTTTTTTCCCTCCATGTTTTTCTGATTTTCCCAAGTTTTCTGCAATGGGTATCTATTACTTTATAATTAGGAAAAAAACAAATGCTACATTTTTTTTAGAGATTGAAAAGTACAGCGAGCCTCTAATAAAAGTCTATAGTCTTTGGCATTATAAAAGTGCTGAAGCTGCCTGAGAAAGGCAGGTCATCACTACAAAAATCAGAGCCTGGGGCCGAGCACGGTGGCTCATGCCTGTAATCCCAGCATTTTGGGAAGTTGAGGCAGGTGGATCACCTGAGGTCAGAAGTTCAAGACCAGCCTGGCCAACATGACAAAACCCCATCTCTTCTAAAAAAATAAAAAATAAAAATAATTAGCTGAGCATGGCAGCGGGCACCTGTAATCCCAGCTACTCAGGAGGCTGAGGCACAAGAATCACTTGCACCTGGGAGGCAAAGGTTGCAGTGAGCGGAGATAATGCCACTGCACTCCAGCCTGGTGACAGAGCATAACTCTGTCTAAAAAAAAAAAAAAAAAAACAGAGCCTTGGATTCCCTTTCACAATATCAAATGATTGTCATCACACCCCTGTTATATAGCGTACATTCCCCAACAACATTGCAACCTCCTCGAGTATCAGTATCATATCTCAGCTTCCTTATTGTCCCAAAAATGCTTAGTACAGTGCTTTGCACAAAATAGGTGTTCAAGAAATGTATTGTGAATTACTAATGACAGCAAGGTGGTAATAGGACAGATGTCTACTATCAGGTGATAGTAAGAACTAAGGGTCCAGAGACTCTGGAGCCTTAAAACTTCAGATAAGTATCTCAAATCAGAGAGGATGAAGGAAGAGTCAGCATTCCAGAAACAGGCAAGGCTCATGGGATTAGGGGGTTGAAACAAGCATCTAGGAAATCAGTCGAATCAATGGCCCTGACAGCCAAGATAGCAAAGCAGTGCTGAGTCTGCTTTTGACTTTCTTCTAAGCAGGGTGGTCCCAGGAGCGAGTGTGCTCTGTGGTTACCCAGAGTGGCCCCCTGCATACACCAGTTCCAGATGATTTGACTGAAAAGAATTTTGCCTCAGAAACTGAACAATTCAGGCCAACAATAGAGGACTTGTTGAAACAGCCCAGTCCCACAATAGAATGCCTTTTGGAAGGTTTTTTATTGTTTTTCCCTAATTTCAAAAACAATGCATGATTACAGAAATGTCTTAGATGACTAATAAACATATCAAACTTATCACGTCCAAAACTGAAATCCGATCCTGCCTCCCCAACTTCATCTTCCTACAGACTTCTCCATTTCAACTAACTTAGTTCCAACCTTCTATTTGTTTAGGCCAAGAAGCTTGGATTCATTTTCGACTACTCTATTTATCTCATTACACAATGTTCTGTATATGTAAGCAAGTCTGGTAGACCATAAATTCAAAATGTATCAACAGTGTAACCACTCACCACTGTTCCCCACTTCCACTGCTATCACCTTGATTCAAGCCCCGATCACCTCTCATCCATAGTCTCCTGCTTCCACCATTGTCCCTGCTACAGGTTATTCCCAGAGGCAGTCACAGTGATACACATAAAACCTAAGACAGATTATGTCACTTCTCTGCTCAGCAACCCCAATGGCTTTCTAGCTGGCTGAGTAAAAGTCTAAGTCTTCACAATGGCCTATAAGGCTAAACATGACCTGGCTGTCTGGTTACCAAACTCACCCTCTCCTACTCTTCCCCATGGCTGACTCTGCACCAGTCCTCTGACCTCCTTGTCTCTCACCACACACATACACACACACACACTAGGCATGCTTCTGTAGTGAGCCTTTTGTGTTTGCTATTCTTTCTGCTCGCTTAATTTTTCCCCCAGACATCCACCTGGCTCAGGCTCTCATTTTCTTTAGATCTTTACTCAAAGTAACCTCGACAGCCAGACCTCCCCTGGTGACCCTATTTAAAATTGGAACCCCTCCCCAACATGCTGTAGCCCCTTTTCTGCTTCACTTTTCTCCACAGTGTTTGTCGCCGTTTAGCCTGTGATATATCTTACTTGTCTGCTTCCTACTCCTACTAGTATGTACCTTCAATTGCAGCAAATTTTTTTCTTTATTGTTATACCCTCAACATAAAGAACACAGCTGGTTCATGATCCAAGATGACCAAATAAGAACAGCTCCAGAGCGCAGTTCCCAGTAAGAACAGCACAGAGAGTGAGTGCTCACTGCATTTCCAAACAGGTTTTCACTGCCCACGGACCAGGAGATTCCTGGGGCAAAAAACGCCACGAATTTTCAGCACTGAGGTTTCAGCTGGTGCACATTGGTGCACAGAAACTCACACAAGTCTGGGTGGCCGTTTTGACTGTCGCCTGGAATGCCTGGGAGACAGAGCCGCCCAATCAACTGAAAGGGAGGGGGCTGAGACAGGGAGCCAGACTATCTGGCTCAACGGGTACCAACCCCACAAAACAAGCAATCTGAAACACTCTAGAATGAGACTTTTGCAGCAAGCACAGCTGGACCCCAGATGGTCCAGCTCAGTGGGGGGAAGGGCATCCCCTACTACCAAGGCAGTTCACACAGCAGCTGGGCAGAGCCCACAGCAGCTCAGCAACACCTCTGCTGGCAGAATGACTAGACTACTCCATGCAGGGAAGGACATCTATGAAAAAAGGCAGCAGCATGACAGGAACTTATAAATAAAGCTGACCTTCCTAGCAGAGCACCTGAGAAAAGATGTGGTTATGAGTTCAGCTGCAGCAGACTTAAAGGGACCTGCCCAGCAGCTGTGCATGGAACAATGGACCTCCCAGCACAGCACTTGAGCTCCTATAAGGGACAGACTGTCTTATCAAGTAACTCCCCAACACCCACATACCAAAGCTACACCTCAAAGGAGAGCTCAGGCCGACATCTGGCAGGTACCCTTCTGGGACTAGGATAGCAGAGAAAGAAACCAGCAGCAATCCTTGCTGTTCTGCAGCCCCCGCAGGCGACCATCAGGCAAGCGGGGTCTGGAGTGGACCTCCAGCGGTCCTGCAGCAGAGGGGCCTGTCAGAAGGAAAACTAAGAAGCAGAAAGAAATAGCTTCAACATCAACAAAAACAATGTCCACTCAGAGATCCCATCCGAAAGTCACCAACTACAAAGGCCACAGGTAGATAAAGCCACTAAGATGGGAAGAAACCAGCCCAAAAATGATGAAAACATTAAAAACCAGAATGCCTCTCCTCCAAGGGATCACAACTCCTCACCAGCTAGGGATCAAAGATGGATGGAGAATGAATCTGATGAATTGACAGAAACAGGCATTAGAATATGGGTAATAACAAACTTCTCAGAGCTAAAAGAACATGTGCTAACCCAATGCAAAGAAACTAAGAACCTAGAAAAAAGTTTAGGTAAGATGCTAACTAGAATAATCAGCTTAGAGAAGAATATAAATGACTTGATGGAGCTGAAAAACACACCACGAGAACTTCACAAAGGATACACCAGTTTCAATAGCTGAATTGACCAGGCAGAAAAAAGAATATCAGAGATTGAAGGTCAACTCAATGAAATAAAACGAGAAGGCAAGAATAGAGAAAACAGAGTGAAAAGAAATGAACAAAGCCTCCAAGAATATGGGATTATGTGAAAAGACCTAATCTACATTTGATAGGTGTACCTGAATGTGACAGACAGAATGAATCCAAGCTGGAAAACACTCTTCAGGATATTATCCAAGAGAACTTCCCCAACCTAGCAAGGCAGGCCAACATTCAAGTCCAGGAAATACAGAGAACACTACAAAGTTATTCCTCAAGAAGAGCAACCCCAAGGCACACAATTGTCAGATTCACCAGGGTTGAAATGAAGGAAAAAATGCTAAGGGCAGCAAGAGACAAATGTCGGGTTACCCATAAAGGGAAACCCATCAGACTCACAGAGGATCTCTCGGCAGAAACCCTACAAGCCAGAAGAGAGTGGGGGCCAATATTCAACATCCTTAAACAAAAGAACTTTCAACCTAGAATTGCATATCCAGCCAAACTAAGCTTCATAAGTGAAGGAGAAAGAAAATCCTTTATAGACAAGCAATTGCTGAGAGATTTCATCACCACCAGGCCTGCCTTACAAGAGCTCCTGAAAGAAGCACTAAACAAGGAAAGCAACAACCAGTATCAGCCACTCCAAAAATGTGCCAAATGGTAAAGACCATCGACACAATGAAGAAAATTTGTCAACTAACGGGCAGGTAGCATCAAAATATCCAGCTAGCATCAACATGGCAGGATCAAATTCACACATAACAATATTAACCTTAAATGTAAATGGACTAAATGCCCCAATCAAAAGACACAGACTGGCAAATTGGATAAAAAGTCAAAACCCATGGGTATGCTGTATTCAGGAAACCCATCGCATGTGCAAGGACAAACGTAGGCTAAAAATAAAGGGATGGAGGAAGATCTACCAAGCAAATGGAGAGCAAAGAAAGGCAGGAGTTGTAATCCTAGTTTCTGATAAAATGGATTTTAAACCAACAGAGATCAAAAGAGACAAAGAAGGGCATTAGATAATGGTAAAAGGATCAATGCATCAAGAAGAACTAACAATGCTAAATGTATACACACCCAATACAGGAGCACCCAGGTACAGAAAGCAAGTTCTTAATGACCTACAAAGAGATTTAGACTCCCACACAATAATAGTAGCAGACTTTAACACTCCATTGTCAATATTAGACAGATCAACAAGACAGAAAATTAACAAGGATATCCAGGACTTGAACTCAGATCTGGACCAAGCAAACCTAATAGACATCTACAGAACTCTCCACTCCAAATCCACAGAATATACATTCTTCTCAGCACATCACACCTACTCTAAAATTGACCACATAATTGGAAGTAAATCACCCCTCAGAAAATGCAAAAGAATGGAAATCATAACAGTCTCTCAGACCACAGTGCAATCAAATTAGAACTCAGAATTAAGAAACTAACTCAGAACCACACAACTTCATGGAAACTGAACAACTGGCTCCTGAATGTCAACTGGATAAACAATGAAATGAAAGTAGAAATAAAGATGTTCTTTGAAACCAACGAGACTGAAGACACAACATACCAGAATCTCTGAGACACATTTAAAGGAGTGTCTACAGTGAAATTTATAGCAATTAATGCCCACCAGAGAAGTGAGGGAAGATCTAAAATCAACACCCTATCATCAAAACTGAATGAGCTAGAGGAGCAAGATCAAAAAAACTCAAAAGCTAGCGGAAGACAAGAAATAACTAAGATCAGAGCAGAACTGAAGGAGACAGACACAAAAAATCCTTCAAAAAAATCAATAAATCCAGGAGCTGATTTTTTTAAAAAGATCAACAAAATAGAACACTAGCCAGATTAATAAAAAAGAAGAGGGAGAAAAATCAAATAGATGCAATAAAAAATGATAAAGGGGATATCACCACTGACTCCACAGAAATACAAATTACAATCAGAGATTACTACAAACAACTCTATGCAAATAAACCAGTAAACTGGGAAGAAATGGATAAATTCCCGGACACTTGCACCCTCCCAAGCCTAAACAAAAAAAGAAGTTGAAACCTTGAACAGACCAATAACAAGGGCTCAAGTTGAGGCAGCAATTAATAGCCTACCAACCAAAAAAAGTCCAGGTCCAGATGGGATCACAGCTGAATTCTACCAGACATACAAAAGGAGCTGGTACCATTCCTTCTGAAACTATTCTGAACAATACAAAAAGAGGGAATCCTTTCCAAATCATTAATGAGACCAGCATCATCCTGATACCAAAACCCAGCAGAGATTCAACAAAAACAGAAAACTTCAGGCCAATATCCATGATGAACATCGATGCAAAAATCTTCAATAAAATACTGGCAAACCGATTGCAACAGCACATCAAAAAGCTCATCCATCA
>CAUYLG010003583.1:0-56361 GCA_963573385.1 Cacajao melanocephalus
TGGTATATCTCAGGCCAGTTTACAGAAAAGCTGTAAAGGGCTATAAAAAGCTGTATGAGAACATAATCTGAAAAGCATTGCTCAAAATAGCATATTATATATTATTTGGCATTTATGAAGAAATTAGATCTCACATTGAACTAGTTAATAAAGATTTATAACTACAAATGGGTGGCAGCATATGATTCTGAACTTGACTATTCACTTTTGCCCTTCAGTTTCAAACTATGGTATGGCTTGTGATTCTCTACCACCCCCTAGTGGAAATTCATTTAAGTTCTGTTTCTTCTAATTATTTAGTCTAAACGATTAGACTAAATGAGAAAATTTCACAGCAAATGTCTGGATTCACTCTTGTTATGAAAGGTTCAAACCATACAGAAGGGTATGGAGTAAAAGGTTTCCTTTGTCTCTCCCTCCTCCCCATTCCATTCTAGGTCCCAAAGGATGGTTGTGTGGTTTGTGTTATGCTAGGATATTTCGTGTGCTTTTACACATTCCAGGTATATGGCAGGAGAAATCCTGAGACATCAGCTGAAGATTGTTTTCCTCAGGCATCTTTCTACAATAGGGGCAGATAATGCATTTCCCCTCATGCTCTGGGAAACTACAGCAAGACAGTGATGACCAAAAGATTAAGATTTTTCATTTAAAATTTTACATTGGAAAACCATGGTAGGCCAGGTGTGATAGTTACATGCCTTTAACCATTTGGGAGGCCAAGGCAGGAAGATTGCTTGAACCCAGGAGTTCAACACCAACCTGGACAACATGATGAGACTTGGTCTCAAAAAAAAAAAATTAGCCAGGCCTGGTGGCACTTGCTCACTCACTTGTGGTTTCAGCTACTCAGCAGGCTGAGGCAGGAGGATGGCTTGGGCACAGGAGGTTGGGGATATAGTGAGCTGTGCTCGGGTCACTGTACTCCAGCCTGGGTGAAAGAGTGAGACCCTTTCTCAAAAAGAAATAAAATAAATTAAATTAAAATAAAATAGAAAACCATGGTAGAGGCAAAATGAAATAAAGGTCTTTGGAGATGAAAAACCTTAGATTATTAGATATCTCAAATCAGCACTTGTGCCAGAAATAATAGATTTGGGAAGGATTCTGGATAATGTTAGAGCCAATTTTCCTGCCGTGGAAGTGATAAGAATCCACAGGCTGAAGAAAGAAAGCACGCCAGGAACTGGTTTGGGGGTTTGCACTCTGTAATCCAGTTAAACTGTGTGACAGAGGGTCAGTGACTCCTCCAACTCAGATATTTTGGGCATACAAGGGTGGGATCAAAGAGTATGCTGTTTCTGGTCTATGAAATATTAAAAATTTGAACAAAATAAAAGTATTTCTAACAGTTTCTAAACTCTCTTTGCTTAGTACTCAATAGAATGGACGGTTATACATGCTGGGTAAGGAAAGATCTTGAGGAGAAAAGGAAAGAATCAGGGTTTCACGAGAGACAGCGTTCTGGGGATCCAAGCACCATGATGAGGTCATGGCTAGGTTTTCTCTTGGGTAATGCAGAGAAAAGTTGACCTTTACTGCTATGAAGCAAATTAGAAGCTAGCCAGGAGTGTCTTAGTTTGGTTTATTCCAGAAGCAGTCCCTGACATAAGGACATGAGTGAAAGTAATTTATTTTGGAGGTGCATGAAACTTCAATAGCAGCCGAGTGAAAGTTAGATGGGGAAGGGGAAACAGCCGACAAAAGGTGAATGACTGGAACTTAATCCCCTGGGGAAATTCTGGGAAAGCACATGCTTCAGAGTTAACCCAGCCACAAAAGGAGGGAGTTGGGCAATTGTACATCAATTCCCATTGGTCATTGACTGAAGGCAGCTGCCTGACATGTGAACTCTTTGGCCCTTCTAGTCTGCTGTGAGTCAGGCAGAGTGGCCCTTCTTGGCTTCAATGAAGTCTTCAGGACAGATGCAAATGTCCAGCCAGTGTGCACTGCCGTGGTATGGCCCAAGGAACATGGCAGGTATTAGTAGTATCAGCCATACCAGGTCTGTTTCTAGATGGAGAATCCTTAAATGGGCTGGAGCCTGTGATCTCTTAGATCTATAATATCTGTGGTCAGAATTGAAGAATTTTCTATTGTCTTTTTTTTGTTTTTTCAATTTTGTCCAAGCCTTCATAAAGTCTTGTTAAAACCTTAACAACAGCGGCCGGGCACGGTGGCTCATGCCTGTAATCCCAGCACATTGGAAGGCAGAGGTGGGTGGATCACCTCAGGTCAGGAGTTTGAGACTAGCCTGACCAACATGGAGAAACCCCATCTCTACTGAGAGGGGAGACCCCCTCACCTCCTTCTATTTCACCTCCTCCTTCCCCTCTTCCTGATGGGAAGGAGGATGAAGAAGGAAAAAAATAAAATAAAATACCAAAGAGCTAGGAAAATAACTCCCTTTTTAGTTCCCAGCATCTCTGCTATCTGTTAACTTGGAAGAGCTGCAAATGAATGTTATCCCTGCCGGCTGGAGCCCTGCACTGGTTCATGCCCCCATGTCTCCACGGACCAGGATCCCTCCTGGAAACACTTCTGCCAACAAACAACTTGTTGGCTTTGCCTTGTCTCTGTAAGCCCCCTCCCCTGCCGTTCCCGCACGTGCTGCATATGAATTAGCAAATCAATAGAGCCAAAAGATGGTAAGGTGAGACAATGACATAGTTCCACCTCAGTTTTCCCTTTAGCATTGTAAGCCTATAAAAGGGGAGAGAAGCTGCAGCTTGGGGAGCTCAGAGAATAAGGCTGTAGCCCCCCCACAGCTCCTGGCCAAATAAAAAGCCACTTCCTTCCTCAGTTCAGTGTTGGAGAGGTTTGTTCCCCACCATTCCTGCTTCATACGTGGAGAAACCCCATGTCTACTAAAAATACAAAAAATTAGCTGGGCATGGTGGTGCATGTGTGTAATCCCAGCTACTCGGGAGGCTGAGGCAGGAGAATTGCTTGAACCTGGGAGGTAGAGGTTGCGGTGAGCCAAGATCGCACCATTGCATGCCAGCCTAGGCAACAAGAGTGAAACTCCATCTCAAAAAACCAACCAACCAACCAACCAACCAACCAACCAACCAACCAACCTTAACAACAGTCTTATTTTCACATTCCCTTAATCAAGAAGGACAGGCATAGGTCCAAATATAGGAGGATGTATTAGTTTGCTAGGGCTACCAAAAGAAATACCACAGACTGAATGGCTTAAACAAATAAACTTATTGCCTCATGGCTCTGGAGGCTAGAAATGTGAGCTCACGATGTCAGCAGGGTTGGTTTCTTCTGAGGCCTCTCTCCTTGGCTGGTGGATGACTGTCTTCTCCCTGCATCTTCATATGGACTGCTCCCTGTGTATGAATGTCCTAATCTCTTCTTATATGGATATTAGCTATATTGGGACTTACTTTCATAACCTCATTTTAACTTAATTATCACTTTAAAGGCTTTAACTCCAAAAAAATTTCACATTCTGAGGTACTGGATTTAGGACCTCAACATTATGAATCGACACAGTTCAGCTGTAACAAAGGAAAATGGGGCAAAGGGAAAATCCTCCTTCTCCATCTATTTTCCTTTTCTCTCTCAAAGGCCAAGGTGAGTGAGAGCAACATTGGATCACGGGATCTTGGTTATCCTGCAACTCAAGAGATACCTGGCTTCAACGTTAGCAGTGAGCAACAGCAGAGCTGAGAACAATGGTATAGAAGTGAGTCACACCTGAGTCAGGCTATGTTTCCCAGGCTAACTTGCAAACCAGAATTCCAGATATAATTTATATTCACTCAGACTTTCCACTCATGAACTTCCTAAATATATTTTGAAAAAATATGCACACCCTCATACATGTTTTTGAAATTAAACTTTTTATTTTGAGCTAATTAGAGAGTGACATGCAGTTGTAAGAAATAATACAGACAGAACCTTTTACCCTTTATCCAGCTTCCCTGATGGTAACATCTTACAACACTTCAGTACAATATTGTAACCAGGATATTGACATTTGTATTAACGTCAATATTATAGTCAAGACAGTATTTCTGTCACTCCCAGTATCCCTTATGTTTCCCTTTTATGGTAAGTTCACCTCCTTCCAATCCCCACCACTTCCTTAACCACTGGCAACCATGAATTTTTTTCTCTATTTCTGTACTTTTGTCATTTCAAGCTTGTTGTACAAATGTTATACAAATGGATTGTGCTTTTGATGTCAAGCCTAAGAATTCTTTGCCTAGCCTGACATCTCAAAGATTTTCTCCTAATTTTCTAAAATTTTAACAGTTTTATTTTACACTTTACATTTACTCTGTAATCCATCTTTGTTTGTTTGTTTATTTTTAGAGATGGGGTCTTGCTCTGTTGCTCAGGCTGGAGTGAAGTGACACGATCACAGCTCACTGCAGTATGTAACCTTTTTGGATTGGCATTTTTCACTCAGTATAACTCTCTGGAGATTTTCACTCAGTATAACTCTCTGGAGATTTATTCTTTTTTTATTGCTGAGTAGTATTTCATGGTATAAATGTACAATAGTTGGTTTAACCACTTACCTGTTAAAGGATATCTGGGTTATTTTTTACGAGAATGAGTAAGTAGACAAAGATTTGCATACAAAGTTTTGTGTGAAGGCATTGTGTGTGCGTGTGTGTTTGTGTGTGCCACTTTTCATTTCTTGGGGCTAAATACCCAAGAGTGCAGTTGCTGGGCAGGATAACAGAAGTATGCTTAGTTCTTGGGTTTTGTTATTGTTGTTGTTGGTTTTGTTTTGTTTATAAGAAACTGCCAAATCATTTTCCAGAGCAGCTATAGCATTTTACATTCCCACCAGAAATTATGAGTGATCCAGTATCTCCTCTTCCTTGCCAGCATTTAGCATGGTCACTATTTTTATTTTAGCCATCCTGATAGGTGTGGAGTGATATCTCATTGCGGTTTTAGTTTGCATTTCCCTAATGATTAATGATGCTGAACAACTTTTCATGTGCTAATTTGCCATCTTTATAGCCTCCTTAGTGAAACATCACCCTCAGGCTTTCACCTATTTTCTAATTGAATTTTTTAGTGGTTTTTTTTTGTTGTTGTTGTTGTTGTTGTTGAGTTTTGGAATTCTTTATATATTCTACATACTAGTCCTTTGTTCAACATATGGTTTGCAAATATTTTCTCCTACTGTGTAGCTAATTTTTTCATCCTCTTACCAGCTCTTCACAGAACAACAGTTTTACCTTTTGATGAAATCTATCAGTTTTTCCTTTTATAGATCACGCTTTTGATGTGAAACCTAACAATTCTATGCCCAGCCCTATATCTCAAAGATTTTCTCCTTTTAAACAAAACTTTTAGTAGTTTTATACATTACATTTACTCCATAATCCATTTTATTTATTTTAATTAATTAATTAATTGTATCTGGTAAAGGTTAAGATATTGCATTTCTCTGACAATTTTTTTTTTTTGAGACAGTCTTACTCTGTTGCCCAGGCTAGAGTACAGTGGTGCTATCACAGCCCGTGGCAGCCTTAAACTCCTGGGCTTCAGCGATTCTCCTGCTGCAACATCCCAAGTAGCTGAGACTACAGGCAGGAGCCACCACACCAAGCTAATTTTTCATTTTTTTTTTTTTAATAGACAGGGTCTTGCTATCTTACCCAGGGTGGTCTTGAACTCCCGGACTCAAGCAATCCAATTCACTTTTGAATTAACTTTTGCGTAAGGTGTGAGACTTAGGTCAAGGTTCATTTTTATTTTATTGTCTTGCCTGTGGATGCCCAGTTGTTCCATTTCACCATTGTTCAATTCACCATTTGTTAAAAAGGCGATTTTTCTTCCATTGACTTCCTTTTGCACTTTTTTCAAAAATCATTTGAGCAGACTGTGCGGATCTTTTTCTGGGTTCTCAATTTTGTTCCACTGATTTGTGTGCCCATTCCTCTGCCATAGTCATAGTCATGATTACTATAGCTATATAACAAGACTTGAAATAGGGCAGACTGATTTTCAATCACTTTATTCTTCTTTTTCGAGAATGTTTTAGGCATCGACGTTGCTCCTGCCCTGGAGCTCTAGGCGTTGCTCCCGCCCTGGAGCTCTAGGCCGGCGTCCTCCCGCGAGCGCGTCAAGTGCCGGCGTCTAAGGGTGCGCGAGGAGCCCCCAGAACGCTCCGGTAGCCGTGTCAGAGGCAGCCCCCTGAGGGGGCTCCGTGGCTGCCTGCGGGTCTCTCTGCCAGTACCGACCCTTCTCTTCGCGGACCCCATGCCAAGCAGCTACCCTGAACTGACAGCCTGAGCGCCCGGCAATGGCGGCCTCGACGGCCTCGCACCTGTCGATCAACCGGATCCTGAAGAACAAAACCTCTACGACTTCCTCTGTGGTGGCATCGACCGAACAGCGCCCGGGAGTGTCGACGAGGAACTGAGCAAAAACTCCCAGAAGTGGGATGAAATGAACATCCTGGGGACATATCATCCAGCAGACAAAGACCATGGTTTAATGAAAACAGATGAGCCAAGCACACCTTACCATAGTATTTTGGGTGATGATGAAGATGCATGCAGTGATACAGAAACCACTGAAGGCATGGCACCAAGTATCTTAGCTAAGAAATTAGCTGCTGCTGAAGGCTTGGAGCCAAAATATCGGATTCAGCAACAAGAAAGCCGTGGAGAGGAAGATAGTGACCTCTCACCTGAAGAACGAGAAAAAAAAGCTACAATTTGAAATGAAAAGGAAGCTCACTACAGCGAAGGACTCAATATCAAACTAACTAGACAATTAATTTCAAAAGAACTACATGATGATGACGAAGATGAAGCAATGTTAGCGACCGCAGATGGAGAAAGCATGAATATGGAAGAATCAAATCAAGCGTCTACTGCAAGTGACCAACAGCAAAATAAATCACGAAGTTCATAGGAGAGATTTGTTCAACACTGCAGTTGTTTGTTAGAGATAAACCCTGTTGCTATAAACTATTGCTTCTTGTTCCCCACAATTCATGACTTAAGCACCAAAATGCATACCAGTTATTATATATTGCCAAGAATTAAATGATAACCTTAGAGACGGACTAGACTGAAAATGCCTAATTGAGATATATATATTCCTGTGCCTAGTACTTTACCACAAAAACAGTGTAATATCATCAGTCCAAAACCGCACTACTTTTGTAAAAAAGCTGGCGAATTTGTATAAGATAGTG
Source organism: Cacajao melanocephalus (assembly GCA_963573385.1). Classification (NCBI taxonomy): domain Eukaryota; kingdom Metazoa; phylum Chordata; class Mammalia; order Primates; family Pitheciidae; genus Cacajao; species Cacajao melanocephalus. Next base: position 7,190 of record CAUYLG010003583.1, read on the forward strand.
TATAGTTTTGTGCATTAGAGGTTAAGCAATATCTTTGGGGGGGCACTAATTTATTTTCATCACTCTAAATATGGTGGTAGCTCTCATAAAGTTTCTTGATTTGTTGTTGTTTTAAATCAAAAGCCAACTGAACAACAGGATATATAGACTGATAAATATTCAGGCTGAATAGTATTTTACCACTTGCCTTCAACTTGATTTGTCTGTTTATGTGAAAAGGATTCCAAATCTGTTGCCTTTTCTGGCCTACTATCTTTAAAATTCCTGTTGAGTTTCTTTGTATTTACAAGGAAAGGTCTGAACTTTTTCTCATCAAAACTAGCCTTTTTTCCTCCCCATGTAGTATCAGGTTAAACTTGCACTAATGTCTGCTTTTTTTTTTTTTTTTTTAATGTTTTTGATATACTGGGCAGACTTCAGAGCAGTTCTTTTTTTTTTAAATAAATATTCTAATGTACTTTATTGCGGCACTCCCTTTAAATACCTCTATTAACTTTCTGCTTTTATTTCCTACCCCTTTCCACACAGACGCACACAATCTTTTACCTTTTAAAGGATTATTAAGATTGTCACAACATTAGGAACTCTTTAAGCCTATTAATTCTTCTAACACATGAAGAAAATAGATTGAGTAACAGCAGTACTATAGGCGGGAAATGCAGTTTAACTGCTGAATTTCTATACTTCTCTGATTTACAGCTTGCTAATTAAATTGCTATTATTAGTTTGTTTGTCTTAATTACACTTAAGAAAACAACTGACTGAGGGTTTTCTTTTTTGTTTTTTGAGGGTTTTTTTGTTTTGTTTTTTGAGGTTTTATTTATTTATTTTTTTGGCATGAGGAGAGAATTGTTTGTAACCCATGATATGATTATTGCTGAACGTACAGACAAAAGCTAGCATGGACATTGTTTAATGAAAAACTTTAAATAGTTGTTGCTTTAAGGGAATATGATAATGTATACTATGACAAATGTGCTTTTTTCTTCTAACACAGTAAGAATTACTTGGAATTTTTCCCGAAATGAAGTGCAGGAAAGCCCTGTGTATGTTAGTTTAGTGGTGGCTCATTTCTAGCCGTATGAATTGTATACAATTTTTGTTAGTACCAAAATAATCTGTTATATGAACAGACTTCTAAAATAATGTCTGCATATTATATATATAAGAAGGCTTTTATTGAACAGTTTATCTTTCACTTGCAAGTTTATGGAAATATCAGTAGGTCAAAATAAATAATAAGTGGGAGAATTCTTTGCTGTTAGAAGAATGTGCTTATTATTTTGATTTCTTAAATGGGATACAATCAAAGTACTGCTGAACTATAGGTAAAGTATTCTACCAAACATTTCAGCTAGTAATACCACTGATTTAGAAACAAAACTTTTTTTTTTGGCTTTCTGAATTTAGAATGTTGGGATTAACTGTTTAAATCTGTTTTGAGGGATGTAGAGATTAAATCTGTACAGGTTGGGTGCGGTGGCTCACACCCGTAATTTCAGCACTTTGGGAGGCTGAGGCAGGCGGATCATGAGGTCAGGAGTTTGAGACCAGCCTGGCCAACAAGGTGAAACCCCATCTCTACTAAAAAGACAAAAATTAGCCTGGCGTGGTGGTGGGCGCCTGTAATCCCAGCTATTTGGGAGGCTGAGGAAGGAGAATCGCTTGAACCTGGGAGGTGGAGGTTGCAGTGAGCCAAGACCTTGCCATTGCACTCCAGTCTGGGAGACAGAGTGAGACTCCATCTCAAAAATAAGAGAGAGACAGACAGAGAGAGAGAGAGATTAAGTCTGTATATATGTGTGCACATATATTCATACACTCTTTGATTTTGGTTTTCTCATTTTTGAGTTCCTAGAAAGTATTCACATACTCTTTTTTTTTTTTTTGTAGAAGTAACTATTGTAGAGTAAAGAAAAGGATAAGACTTTAAACAGTTGATTCTTTTTGTGTTTTCTACAAACTGTTTTTTGAAATTTAAATCACAAGCAAACTCATTTTCTGATTTTTAGAAAGTAGATGATGATTTCAGAGGAGCAAGACATGCTGAACAGCATGCTCAGTGGGATTTTAGGTAGTCAAGTGCAGCTGAGAAAAAGTATTTTCAAGTTATGAGTTGCTAATTGATATGGTATGAACTAGTCAAAATATGAACCATTATGATTCAAGTTGGATTTTCCTCTAGAGACAGATCTGAATCTTTATTTCTAGTGAAGGTAGATTTTACTTTCAACTTTTAAATCAATGTCACTTTTTGTGCTTAACTCTTTGGTGTTACCTTGCCCATTTTCATTTGTCTAAAATTCTGCAGGGATGACTAAAATTTGACATAATGATATAAATGGATTGTTAAGGGTAACTTTAAGCTGAAGATTAAAGCAAGATGCCCTTTTCCCTATGACTTTCATTTTGTTTATATTTTTTTCTTTATGTTAGTATATACTACACTTACTATAATAAAATAATACAAAAAAGAATGTTTTAGATATCCTAGTTCCTTTGCCTTTCCATGTAAATTTTAGAATAATCCTGCCTATAATCAAAAAATCTTGCAGAGATTTTGGTAGGAATTGTGTTAAACTTGTATATCAATTTTTGGGGAGAATTGACATATTTACTATGTTGAATCTTCCAATCCATGAACGGTATTTCTCTCCATATAGATAGAGACTAAATAGATCTTTGATATTGTTTATCAGCATTACATAGTTTTTAGCATGCAAGTCTTGTACGTTTTGTTAGATTTACACATAAGTGTTTCATGTCTTTGAATAATTGTAAATAATATATTTATACTTTTGGTATCACCTGTTCATTGTGAGTATGGAGAAATACAACCCCTACTGGTTTGTTTATCTTGTATTCTATTAATTTGCTGAAATCAAATATTCTAGAAGCTTTTCTGTGGATTCTCTGTGATTTTTCTGCATAAACAATCATGTCACTTACAAATGGGAACTGTTTATTTCTTCCTTCACAATCTGTATGCCTTTAATTTCCTTTTTTGTGCCTATTGCACTGTCTAGAACTTCCAACACTGTGAGTAAGAGTGGTGAGAGTAGACATTCTTGCCTTTTTCCTGATTTTAGGTAGAAACTGTTCAATCTTTCACAATCAAGTATGTTAGCCATGGGATTTTTGTAGATGATCTTTATCAAGTAAACAAAGATCTCCTCTATTCCTATATTTCTGAGATTTAAAAAATTATGAATGGGTGTTAAAGTAGGTTAAATACTTTTTCTCCATCAATTGATATGAACAAGTAAATGTTCCTCTTCAGCCTGTAATATGATGGATTACATTGATCATTTATGAATATCCAACCAGCTTTGCATCCCTGGGATAACTCTCATGTAGTTATTGCATATAATTCTGTTTATATATTGCTAAATTCTATTTGCCAATATTTTGTTAAGATTGCTGAATCATGAGGAATGTTGGTCTACAGTTTTCTTCCCATTGTCATTGTTTGGTTTTGGAATTGGGGTAATTCTAGCTTTATAAAATAAACTGGGAAATGCTTCCTCTGCTTCCGTTTTCTTGAAGAGATGGTTAATTGGTGTTAATTCTTCTTTCAGTCTTGGGTAGAATTCTTCATTGAAACTATTTGTCCCTAAATATTTCTTTTTTGTGAGTTTTAAAATTATGAATTCAATTTCTTTATAGGTGTAGAAATTTTAAAATTATTTTAGAATTAGTGAGTTGTGGCACTTTATATTTTTTTAGAAAAGATCTATTTAATTTAAATGTCAAATTTATGTATGTAGAATTGTTCATAGAATTCTTTTATTATCCTTTTGATGTCTATAGAATCTTTGATGATCTCCCACTTCATTTCTGATGCTGGTAATTTCTCTCTTCTATCTTCTTTTTTTCTTTGTGAGTCTTGCTAGTGGTTTGCCAGTTTTATTAATCTTTCAAAGAGCCAGCTGTTTGCTTCATTGATTTTTTTTGTGTTTGTTTTTGCTTTTGTTATTCTGTTTTCAGTTTCATTGTTCTGCTTGCTTTTTATTTTGCTGTTCTTTTTTTGAATTCTTGAGGTGAGAGCATAGATTATTGGTTTGAGACTTTTCCTCTTTTCCAATGTATACAGTTAGTGCTTTAAGTTTACTTCTGAAATGCAAATCAAAACCACGATGAAATGCCATCTCACAACAGTCAGAATGGCAATTATTAAAAACTCAAGAAACAGCAGATGCTGACAAGGTTGCAGAGAAATAGAAACACTTTTACACTATTGGTGGAATGTAAATTAGTTCAACCATTGTGGAAGACAGTGTGGCAACTCCTCAAAGATCTAGAACCAGAAAATCCATTTGACCCAGCAGTCCCATTACTGGGTGTATACATAAAGGAATACAAATCATTCTATTATAAAGGTACATGCATGCATATGTTCATTGCAGCACTGTTCACAATAACAAAGATGTGTAATCAACCCACCTGCCCATCAGTGATAGACTGGATAAAGAAAATGTACATATACACCGTGTAATGCTATACAGCCATTAAAAGGAATGAAATAATGTTCTTTGCAGGGACACGGATGGAGCTGGAAGCCATTATCCCCATGAAACTAATGTAGGAACAGAAAACCAAACACCGCAAGTTTTAGCTTATAAGTGGGAGCTGAACAATGAGAACACATGGACACAGGGAGGGGAAAAACACACGCAAGGGTCTGTCTGGGGTTGGGGTGGGAGGAGGAAGAGCATTAGGAAAATAGCTAATGCATACTTGGCTTAATACCTAGGTAATGGGTTGATATGTGTAGCAAACCACCATGACACACGTTTACCTATGTAACAAACCTGCACATCCTGCACGTGTACCCTGGAACTTAAAATAAAATAAATTTACTCGTCATAACTACTATAACTGTATCCCACAAATACTGATATGGTATATTTTCATTTTTGTTCAGTTGTGTTTATTGTGTGTATTTTTAAAAAATTTCCTTGAGACCTCCTCCTTGACCCATGTATTTCTAAGTGTGTTGTTTTGTCTCCAAATGTTTAGAGATTTTCCTGTTGTTGATTTTTGGTTTGGTTCCATTGCGATAGGAGAATACTTTCTGTATGATTTTATTACAAAAATTTGTTGGTGTTTGTTTTATTGTCTTAGTTATGGCCTATCTTGGCATATATTCTCTGGGCACTTAAAAAATGTGTATTCTGGCTGGGCCCAGTGGGTCACACCTGTAATCCCAGCACTTTGGGAGGCTGAGGCATGTGGATCACCTTAGGTCTGGAGTTCAAGACCAGCCTGATCAACATGGTGAAACCTTGTCTCTACTAAAAATACAAAAATTAGCTGGGCATGGTGGCGTGTGTCTATAATCTCAGCTACTTGGGAGGCTGAGGCAGGAGAATTGCTTGAACCCGGAGGCGGATGTTGCAGTGAGCTGAAATTGTGACATTGCACTCCAGCCTGGGCAATAAGGGTGAAACTCTGTCTCAAAAAAAAAAAAAAAAAAAAAAGGTATATTCTGCCATGGAATGCTATGCAGCCATAAAAAGAATGAGATCCTGTCCTTTGTAGGGACATGGATGGAGCTGGAAGCCATTATCCTTAGAAAACTAATGCAGGAACAGAAAACCAAATACTGCATGTTCTCACTTATAAGTGGGGGCTAAATGGTGGGACACATGGACACATAGACAGGAAAAACACATATTGGGGACTATTGGAGGGTGAAGGTTGAGAGGAGGCAGAGGATCAGGAAAAATAACTAATGGGTGCTAGACTTAATTCCTGGATGATGAAATAATCTGTATAACAAACCCCTATGACACAAGTTTACCAATGTAACAGACCTGCACATGTACCCCTGAACCTAAAAGGCAGGGGAGAAAATCTCGTGGAATCTACTAAGAACAAAGAAAAAAAAAAAAAAGAATGTATCTTCTGTTGTTGGGTAGCGTGTTCTATAAATGTTGATTAGATCTTATTGGTTGATGTTGTTTAATTCTATATTTTTTCTGAATTTTTGTCTGATCAATTGTTGAGAGAAAACTATTGAAGTCTTCAACTATCATTGTTGATTTGCCTATTTTCAGTTCTATCAGTTTCTGTTTCATGTAATTTGCAGCCCTGTTGTTTGGTGCATACATATCTAAAATTGCTATGTCTTTTTGGTAGATTGACCCTTTTATCATTACATATTGTCCTTATTCATTTCTAGTAGTTTCCTTTGTTCTGAATTTATTTGATATGAATATAGCCACCCTTTCTTTCTTTATTATTTTTTGGATGTTATATGTTTTCCTATCCTTTAACTTACAAACTGCCTATATTATTATATTTGAAGTGAGTTTATCATAAACAGTAAATAATTGAGTCATATTTTTAAAACCACTCTGCCAAGCTCTGTCTCTTATAATTGATGTATTTAGGCCATTTATTTTTCATATAATATTGTCCAGGGTTAAGTCTGACATTTTATTTTTTGTTTTCTGTTTATTCTCTCTGTTTTTCATTTCTTTGTTTTCTTTTTCATTGCTTTCTAAACAAGTTTAAAATTCTGTTTTGTTTATCTATAGTTATGTGTGTGTACGTGTGTGTACCACTTTGTTTAGCTGTTTTAGTGGTTGTTCTAAGCATTACATTATATTTACATAACTTGTCTATTGTCATTAATCAATGCAGTCTGAGAGATGCATTGAAATTTCTTCTCCCTTTATGTCTGTTTACCCTCCCTCATTTATAATTACTTGTAATATTTTCTCCGTATACATTTATAACCATATGATACAGTATTACAAGTTTTTCTTCAATACCATAATTTAGATCACTCAAGAGAAGGAAAGTCCATTTTTTTAACCCACATTTTTTCTTGCCATTTTCTTTCTTCCTGATGTTCCAACTGTCCTCAATTTAACTTTTTTTAATTCTATTTTTTGTTTTTATTTTTTAGGGTAGACCTATTTGTGACAGATTCTGTTAGTTTCCCCTCATCTGTGTATGTCTTAATTTTCCTGGATGTTTTTGCTGATAAAGTGTTCTAAGTTGACATTTTTTTTTTTCTTTCAGCACCGGAAAAATGTGAGGCTACCTCCTTCTGGCGTACACAGTTTCTGATGAAAATTCTGCTTAGTCATTTTTTTTTTTTACCTGTTAGATGTCATTTATCTCTTGCTGCTTTCAAGTTTTCTTGTCTTTAATTTTTAGTTATTGCTCTGGTTTTGATGCGGCTTTCTTTAGATTTGTACTGTTTGGGGTTCACTTGCCTTTTTAAATCTCTAGGTTTATGTCTTCCACCAAATTTGGGAAGGTTTCAGCCATATTTATTTGATAATTTTTTCAACTTCACTCTCTTTTTCCTCTCATTCTGGGACTCTGATTACATGAATATTAAATCTTTTGTTATAGCCCCATGGGTCCCTGAGGCTTTGTACATTTTTTTTCCAGTGTTGTCCCTCCCTTCCTTCCTTCCTGTCTTTCTTTCTTTCTTTCTTTCTTTCTTTCTTTCTTTCTTTCTTTCTTTCTTTCTTTCATCTTTCTTTCTTTCTTTCTTTCTTCTCTCTCTCTGTCTCTCTTTCTTTTCAGATTGGGTAATTGCTATTGTTCTTTCTTCGGGGTAGATAATTCTTCCCTCTGCTCTCTCCTGCTGTTGAGCTTATTTACTGTACTTGTTATTTTAGCTACTGTAATTTTCAGTTCTAAAATGTTCACATTTTCTTCCTTTTATATCCTATTTTTATGCTGAAACATACTATGTTTTTCTTTTCTTCTCTTTTCTTCTTCTTCTTTTTAAAACACCAAATTGGACATCCTATTTTTTTCATTCTTTAAAGTGTTAATTGCTTATCAAAGTATTTTAATGATGGTGGATTTAAAATCTTCATCAGCCTTTTCTTTCTGTTTTGGCATCTATTTTATTGCCTTTTTAAAATTCAGTTTGAGATATTCCTGGTTCCTGAAATGACAAATAATTTTCAGTTGAAACTTGGACATTTCAGGCATTATGTTCTAAGGCTATCGGTCTTACTTAAACTGTTTTAGCTGGCTTCTTTTAGCACCACTCCAGCAGGTAGGTGGGTGAGCTTCATGATGCCAAGTAGGGGTAGAAGTCCAGGTTTCTCACTCTGCCTTCACAGACACCTTAGATAGGTCCTCATTATTACTTAATGGGAACAGAAATTCTGGCTCCCCATCAGGTGCCCATTGATACCTCCCTAGCTGGTTGGATAGGAGTGCCACTTACTAATCCCCACATGACCTCTGTTGACACCAAGATGGGACAGTGGAGTGAGGAGTGAGTAGTAGGTGTCAGGGAGTGGTTGCCGGATTAACTCTGGGTCATGATGAAAATCCTGACTCTTGAAATGGATAAATTCCTGGACACTTGCATCCTCCCAAGAAAAGAAAAATTTTTTAGAAGAAATGGGTAAGAAAACGTCTAAACTGAATCAAAAAGCGGAAAATTATACAAAATGCAGATAAGAGTCTAAAAGATGTGGAGAATACAATGAGTGTATCTATCCTATATAATTGAAGTCATATGAGGCAAGAAGAGAGAAAATAGAACAGAAGCAGTATTTAAAGAGATAATAACTAAAAACATTTAAGAACTAATGAAAGACATTACATCACAGATTCAAGTGGGATTTTATCCCCAAGTTGGATATAAAGAAGAAATTCACATCTATGCATATTGTGATAAAACTACTGAAAATCAAAAATAAAGAGAAAAATTGTAACATACAGAAAATATGAAAGATTATTTTACAGGAGCCAAACTTAAATTTTCAGCTGAATGTTTTCAAAAGAACAACATGTAGATTTAAAACTCACTTTCCCATTAAAATACCGGGAAAAGATGACAAGGGAATGATATCTTTAACACACCAAAAGAAAATAATCTAAAATTCTAGACATAGTGGCAATATTCCTCAAGAAAAAATGTGAAATGATGTTTTCTAGACAAAATATTTATCACCTGCAGGATACAATAAAAAAAAATGAAAAAATAATAATAACCAAAAATAGAAGATTAGAGATGCAAGAAAGAACAAAAAGAAAGTAATTGCAAATATATGCATAAATTTAAATAAACATTGACTATATAAAACAATATTAACAGTGTGTTTTTGCCTTTAAAATATAAAAATAAGTTGCAATGGTATACAAGTTGGGAGTGTAATAAATAGAGCCAAAGTGTTAGAAGATCCTTCTATTGTCCAGAAAGATTATAGCAGTACAAATTAATAGTATATATTTATGTCAAATATGCATGTTATAATATTTACTAATAGTAAAAGAATATAACATTCAAGTGAACACAGAAAAAAGTAGAAGAGTTTTTTAATTCAATCAAAAAAGCAAGAGAAACAAAAGCTGGTTCTTTGAAAAATATTAACAAAATTATTAAATTTCTAAATTTCTAACTACAATGATTAAAAGAAGGCAAGAAAGAAATAAAACGAATAAAAAGATGAGACAAGAAATACTTAATAAGATGATATAATTAAATACACATACATACATGTATTAATATAAACATACTAAATGCTCCAATTAAAATATTTTAACTATTTGTATTCATGAAAAAAATCTGAAACATAAAGTTTAAAATTCAAATGGGGGCTGGGCATGGTGGTTAATACCTGTCATCCCAGGACTTTGGGAGACCAAGGCCGGCAGATTACTTGAGATCAGGTGTTCAAGACCAGCCTAGCCAATATGGTGAAACCCTGTCTTTAATAAAAATACAAAATTAGCTGGGTGTTATGGGGCACAGTTGCAGTCTCAGCTACTTGGGAGGCTGAGACAGGAGAATGGCTTGAACCTGGAAGGCAGAGGTTGCAGTGAACTGAGATTGTGCCACTGCACTCTAGCCTGTGTGACCGAGCAAGACCCCATCAAAAAAAAAAAAAAAGTCAAATGGGAAAAGATTATAAAGAAACCCAAACCAAAAGTAAGTTGGTATAGCTATTTGGAATAGGAGGCCTCAAATCAAGGAGTATTACCAGAGATGAGGAGGAGCATTAATGGTAAAATGAACTGCTCACCAAAATAACATAACTGTCCTATAAGTATATGTACCTACTAACATCAAAAGATATTTTAAAAAGTTTACAAAACTAAAAGGAGAAACATACAATCACAGAAGGAAAATATGGAGAATATATATCTTTTAGTAACTGAAAGAATTAGTAGACCAAAAAATTCAAAACCATGTAAAAAATAAAACATAAATTTCAAATTAAGAAATTTGATCTCATTGACAAAAACAGAATATACTATTGCAAGTATGCTACCTGCAAACTATCAAACACATATTTTTTACAAGACTGTATAAACTTTTACCATAACTGTCCATATGCTGGCCCATAAGCCAAGTCCCAACAAATTTAAAAGTAGTGAAGTTATAGAGTAGTTTATTAGTCACAGTTGAAATGAACTGAAAGTCAAAAACAGATACTTAGAAAACTCTCATATGCTTCAAAATTAAGCAATACGCTTATAAGTAATCCACAGATAAAGTGTAACTCACAATAGGAGTTAGAAAATATTTTGAAATTAATAATTAAAATTAAAAATCAAAATTTATAAGATGTGGCTAAGCCCACACATTAAAAAAGTATTTAGCTTTGAATGCATGTTGGGGAAAAAGAAATGAAAGACTGAAAAACACTGAACAAAAACCGATTTCAGAAAATTATAAAACGATAACAAAGATAATACAAATAAGTTAGAAGATAGGAATAATAAAAACATAAATTAATGAAATAAAAATAAATATACATTAAAATCAACAAATCCAAAAGTTAGGTCGTAGGGGAAAAGAACCTATTAAAATTACTAAATCCCTTCTAAGAGAGCAAGAAAAAAAAAGGGAGAAAAGTATCTTAAGTCACGAATAAAAGAAGTGACAGTACTATAGATCCTACAGGCACTACAAAGCTAAAAAGAAGATATTGTGAACAAAATACTAAAAATGAATTAAATAAATTAACAGAAATATATTCCTAGAAAAACACAACTCGCCAAGAGTAATACAACAAAACGTTTTTAAAAAACCAAATAGTCCTACAAGAGACTAAATCTATAACTCATTATTTTGAGAAAACAGACAGGGTTTCACTATATTGGCTAGGCTGGTCTTGAACTGCTGATATCAAGTGATCTGCCAGCCTTGGTCTCCGAAAGTACTGGGATGACAGGTATTAACCACCATGCCCAGCCCCCATTTGAATTTTAAACTTTATGTTTCAGGTTTTTTTCATGAATACGAATATAGTTAAAATCTTTTAATTGGAGCATTTAGTATATTTATATTAAGAAAATAAATATGAGAAACATATTAATTTTAAAGAACCCTAGGAATCTATGGCCAAACACAATGTATGGATAATATAAGTTTTAAATAAGATGTTTATATGACAATATAGAAAAGGTGAACATTGTGTTAATATTGGATAATATTACCAAATAATTGCTAAACAAACTTGTTTAGGTGTGATAAAATATTGCATTTATGTTTCAAAAATAGTCCTTGCCTTTATTAATATATACTATAATGTGCACAATTGAATGAGATACAGAATTTACTTCAAAATGATCAGTTGTTATGCATTGGTAGGGTTTTATAGTAAAACAATATTTGATATGCTTTGGTAATTGTTGAAAGTGGGTCTTGGTTATACCAAGTTCACTTTGATAATTGTTGAAAGTGGGTCTTGGTTATACCAAGTTCATTAGAATAGTCTCTCTACTTTGTATATATTTAAAATTTTCATAATAAAACATTTTTAAAATATTCTGCAGAACCAGATGGATTTATCAGAGAATTCTGCCAAATATTTAAATAGCAATAACATCAGCCTTACTCACCCTCTTCCATAGAAGAGTAGAAAGAGAGACCAGAAGGATTCTCAGAAGAGAGACCTGGGGCAGGATTGTATTCTTTTTTAATTTACTCTCATTTTCTCGTAAAGATAAACACATAAAATATAGTACAAAACCAAAAACCCACATAAAACAGCTATAAAAACTAAGTGATATGTTATCTTCAGAAACTTCAGAATATAAGTAGGTATAGACAAATCACCAACCACTGTAATATCGACTACAAGACCACTGTAGTATTAGAAAAAACCTGCGAAGAAACAGAAAGCAATAAGGATTTTGATAGCTTCAGACTAAGAGACTAAGTCCCAAATATTCCTTAGCTCTAGACTAACTCTGAAATATTCCAACAATTACTACCTGGAAAATGCAGTAAGGCAATATGAGAACAGCATCTGAGATGGGAAGGATGTTTATAGAATCTAATTCATGGGTGAATTCAAGTGGACAATGATAATATATGGCAGTACTAAAACAGTGTTGGCTCAATAAACTATCAAAATTTGTATACTGACTCTCATTTCAGAACAAAATAATTAATAAAAATCTGCTTGGAGTATAATCTAATGGAGCAGAATAGAAATAATAGGAGAAAAAGATAAAAAAATGTCCAGATAAAAGTGTGGGAGGAAGCAGAAGAATTCAAGATGTACAGAGACATCATGGTATGGAAACAGTAGAAGAGAGATCTAGAGCAGTGAACCTAAGTAAAAGTATCCTGGCTCATCACTTTTTTTTTAAATTATGAGAAAACTCATAAAATGAGCAATAGTAAAGGGTCATATTCAAATTTATCACAAAGTTATTTACAAAAGTAATAATAATCATCAACAAAACATCCCTTCAAAAACTGAAAGCATGCCAGAAAGATGTGTTCACAAAATGGGTAAAAACCGTAACCTTAATAGAGCAAAAAGAATGAAAATAAATGACATAAGCATAATCTGAAAAACATAAATCAGAATTTTTTTTAAAAGTTCATATGAAGTAATCGACAGAAAGGAACATTTGAAAAGAGAGGTAACAGAACTTTAGAAAAAATAGAAATAAAAGGGAAAATTATCATTTTTAAATCTTAGGATTTTAGAAAAGAAAACTAAATTCTAAAGAATACAAAAGTGAATAATCCCATTCGGCAATGCCTTAGCAGAAAATGGAATGAATGACAATGTAAAAAATCCAAAAGAAATAAGGAGATTTTTTTTCAAGTTAGATTTTTTTTTTAAGGTGAAGCGATCCAGCTTCCATATAATAACAGTCTCTTGAAAGGAAAACCAAAGCATTGGAATGAAACAAATACTAAAAATCATAAATCAAGAAAAATTTCTAGAAGTAACAGGTGACATGAAATTACACATTGAAAAGACAAACTATTTGCTGCTGAAAAGTCTGATGACAGTCTAATTATTTTCTTGTAAAAGAACAGAGGCCTGCAGAGCAACACCACACATCTACAACCATCTGATCTTTGACAAACCTGACAAAAACAAGCAATGGGGAAACGATCCCCTGTTTAATAAACGGTGTTGGGAAAATTGGCTAGCCATGTGCAGAAAGCAGAAACTGGACCCCTTCCTGACACCTTACACTAAAATTAACTCCAGATGGATTAAGGACTTAAACATAAGACCTAACACCATAACAACCCTAGAAGAAAACCTAGGCAAAACCATCCAGGACATAGGCATAGGCAAGGACTTCATGACTAAAACACCAAAAGCAATGGAAACAAAAGCCAAAATAGACAAATGGGATCTAATTAAACTTCAGAGCTTCTGTAGAGCAAAAGAAACAATCATTAGAGTGAACTGGCGACCAACAGAATGGGATAAAATTTTTGAAATCTACCCATCTGACAAAGGGCTAATATCCAGAATCTACAAAGAACTAAAACAGATTTAAAAAAAAAAAAAAAACACAAACAAATCCATCCAAAAGTGGGCGAAGGATATGAACAGACATTTTTCAAAAGAAGACATATATGAAGCCAACAAACATATGAAAAAAATGCTCATCATTACTAGTCATTAGAGAAATGCAAATCAAAACCACGTTGAGATACCATCTCATGCCTGTTAGAATGGTGATCATTAAAATATCTGGAGACAGATGCTGGAGAGGATGTGCAGAAATAAGAACACTTTTACACTGTTGGTGGGAGTGCAAATAAGTTCAACCATTGTGGAAGACAGTGTGGCAATTTCTCAAGGATCTAAAAATAGAAACTCCATTTGACCCAGCAATCCCATTACTGTGTATATACCCAAAGGATTATAAATCATTTTATTATAAAGACACATGCACATACATGTTCATCACAGCACTGTTTACAATAGCAAAGACCTAGAACCAACCCAAATGCCCATGAATGATAGACTGGACAAAGAAAATGTGGTATATATACACCATGGAATACTACACAGCCATAAAAAAATGATGAGTTCGTGTCCTTTGTAGGGACTTGGATGAATCTGGAAACCATAATTCTCAGCAAACCGACATAAGAACAGAAAATCAAACACCACATGTTCTCACAGGCAGGTGTTGAACAATGAGAACTCGTGGACACAGAAAGGGGAGCATCACACACTGGGGTCCGTTGCAGGGCGCTAGGGGAGGAAAAGTAGGAGGAAGGGTGGGGAGGGATAACATGGGAACAAACATCAGGTATAGGTGATGGGGGGATGGTGACAGCAAACCATCTTGCCATGCATGTACCTACACAACAATCTTGCATGATCTGCACATGTACCCCAGAACCTAAAGTAAATTTTAAAAATCTCAGGTACTCTCAAAAGATAGTTAAATATATTCAAAAATTGGTCTTGAAATATGAAAAAATAAAACTAATAACAGTCTGACTCCATTCTTTAAGTATTTGACTGCTGACATTTTAAGCTTCACTCCTCCCCCTTGTCAATTGGCCCTACATCTAGACAAGTGACAAAAAAGCTCAGGTGCTTCCTCCTTTGGCACCAGTGGGAGGTTTAAATCCTGCAAATTCCTACCCATGCATGGAAGCCCTTATACCTGCCCACCTGCTAACCACCATCAAAATACCAAGCCAGTCTTCTTACTCTTTCAAGTCATTTTTGGACCAGCTTGGAAAGACTCAAAAAACTTCATAATGAGAGCAGTAAGCCTTCTCATATTCTCCTGGGATGAATATAGTTTTACTGGTCTCAATACACAAACCAAATTTGAGATGGAGATGCAGCTCATTTTTAAGGAATGGCCACAAAAACCTCAAAGGAATCTAAGTGAGGTTAAAACACAGTATCTTGACATACATCCCTACATGATATATCCTAAGTGGTAAGACAGCAAAATCAATCAAGGTAATCTATATTAACATAATAAAGAAGAAAAATAATATGATTATCAAATAAAAAAGACAATGACAAAACTTAACATCTAATCTTTTTTTAATATAAGCAAAAAGATTAGAAAGAAACTCCCTTACGTTGACAAATGTACCATATTAGTTAGGTAACAGCAGAAAATAGCACAGTCAATAAGGTTAAGAAAATAGGAAATGGAAAAGAGAAGCTGCTACAATTTCTGCAAGAACACTGAGATGAGCTTGTAGCTTCAGAAGAGTTCTGCTGAGAGGAACTATGACTTTGGCAGATAAAGGCAGTTACTGTCTCCTCAAACCCGACAGGGAAGTCTCTGAAAGGATGAAGACCATACTGTTTTTCCTTTCATTCTCCTGGTTTTCTGTCACTGCCTGTCCTCAGCCAAATTCAACTAGAAACCAGTAGACAAGGGGTCCTGTAGACACAGGGTAGAAATAAAGATGTGTCTACTGGGGAAAATCAGCGTGAAGAAAGATAGAGTAGACTGGGAAAGAAATGAAGAATTAAGCTAACTTCAAACACTACAGCAAACACTACATTCAAAATATTGATAGCTTTCCTTTCTTAAATCAAAAAAATTATAAAAATTTCTGCTGTTATGGCTTCTATTTAACACTGTCCTGAAGGTCCCAACCAGTCCAATAAGATGAGAAGAAAATAATAATATGTGAGTATAAGAATAGAAAGTAACAAACAAAATATTATTTTAAAAAGATGCACTTGTGTATTTAGAATATCCAAATAATACAGATAAACTATCAAAATAAATGAGTTTAGCAAGTTTACTAGATTCAAAAGCAATATTCAACAATTACTTGTATTTTACATGCCAGTAACAAGCTAAACATTATATTCTTTTAACAATCTGAAAAAAAAGGGTCGGCCATGGTGGCTCAGGCCTATAATCTCAGCACTTTGGGAGGCTGAGGCGGGCAGATCACTTGAGGTCAGGAATTCAAGACCAGCCTGGCCAATATGGTGAAACCATGGTGACACATGCCTGTAATCCCAGCTACTTGAGAGGCTGAAACAGGAGAATCACTTGAACCCGGAAGGTGGAGGTTGCAGTGAGCCGAGATTGCATCACTGCACCTGAGGCTGGGTGACAGAGTGAGACTAAAAAAATCCCATTTAAAGTAGCACCAGCATTATCAAACATCCAGAAGACTTGTTTATTTGTTTTAAAAAAAAAAAAGCAGTACACCTATACAGAGGGCCTGCTCTATAAGACATTAATACCTTTTATAAAGCTAAAATAATTATGAAAGTATGGTATTGTGAAGGATTGACACAAATAGATATTGGAAAGGAGCCATGCATGGAGGTACACTTTACAAATGTGTACGGCATTAAGAAAAAAAAAATCAGCAAACGATGTTTAGCCAATAACATACCCACATGAAAAAAAAAAAACAACTAAACTTGACCTCAACCTTATACCATACACTAAAAATAAGTAGAATACAGATGTAAATGTGAATGACAAACAATAAATTTTCCAGAGGATACTAGAGTCTTTTGATGACATCAGGTGGGAATTACTTATTAAAAAGCACGCAGACACTGATACTTCATCAACATGACAATATTAAAATTAAGAACTTCTGTTCATCAAAAAGACATCATGATGAGAACAAGAAGGCAAATAAATGTATAAGAAGGTATATTTTCAACAGTCATAAATGTTAAAAGGCATATATCTTATTTGCATACAGAACTCCCATATATATTAAAAAGTCATACAGGCCAACAAAAAAAATGAATAGGAAACATGTACATGCATTTCACAAAAAGAGATATACAAAAAAAAAAAAAACAGTAAACTTCTGAAAAGATGCTCAAATTCCAACCTAGATGGACACCAGATTGACTAAATTTGAAAGGCTGAAAATACCAAGTGTTGGCAAAGATAAGTGAATATTGGAACTCTCACATGTGGCTGGTGGGAATAAAAATTGGTACAACTACGTTGAAAGACTACTTCATTATACCTACTAGTGTTAACCCATAAATTCTATGTCTGAAGTACACTCAACAGAAATTAATATACTTGTACATTAAAAAGTATGTAAAAATTTTTCAAAGAAGTGTTATTCATAATAGCCATATATAATAAATAAAACATCTATCAGCAGCAAAATGAATCAATATTTCAAGAAGCGGTACTGAAATCTAATACACACACAGGAAATTCACAGAAGAAGAAACAAGATTGGCGAAGAAACATATGAAAAATGTCCTGCCTTGGAAATTACAACCACAGTGAGATACATTTTGCACTCATTAGACCGACAATAAAAAAGATTAACGTTAGAAAATATGTATGTTGGCAGCATCATTCACAATAGCCAAGATATGGAAACAACCTAACTGTCCATTAGCGGATAAACGAATTGAGAAAACATGGTATATCCATATATATCCATACAATGAAACATTATTCAGCTTTTTTTTAAAGGAAAATTCTGCAATACATGACAATGTGGATGAACCTGAAGGTGACACAAGCCAGTCATAGGACAAATACTGCATGATGCCACTCATGTGAGATATTTTAAATGGTCAAACTCATAAAAGCAGAGAACACCACAGTGGTTGCCAAGGGCAGAGCAGAAGGAAACACAAAGTTGCTGTCCAATGGGTAGAATGTTTCAGTAATGTAAGATGAATAAGTTCTAGAGATCTGCTATACAACATTGTACCTATAGCTAACATATTTTATTGTACCCTTAAAAATCTATTAAGGGTATAGATCTCATGTAAAATGTTATTACCACAATAAAATCAAAATTTTAATCAAAAATATATATAAAATGATTGTCTTAATAGTGAAAATTATAAACTTAAATGGTCATCAATAGGGAAATAATAGGTTTGTGATACATTCTTACAATGGAATATTATTCATCAGTGTAAATAAATGAATTAGAGCTACGCACATTTACATAGCCAAATCTCACAAAAATAATGACAAATGAAACCATTTTGCACAATACATACCATAGTACTACCATCTGTATTAGGTTTCAAATCATGCAAATAATACCATGTGTATACATACGTTTGTAGTAAAAGTATGACAAAATGTGTTGAATAATAAGTTCAAATTAAGAAGAGAAGCTACCTTTGGGATTAAGAGAGGAATATAACAAAGAAGGGGTACTCAGATTTTTTGTAATATGTTATTTCTTAAAGCAGATGATGGGTACAAGCATATTCATTAAATCATTACTTAGATACAAACTAAATATTTCATCATTCATTTTATTTAAGAGGGGGTGATAGACTATGAGTGATCTGAAATCCAGAGATGTTGCATTTGATAAACAGAAAACAGGGAGTCACTTTGTACTATGATGTAGTAAATGCAGGAACAGCTATAAGCAGAGTACACCAAACAGAAGAAAAGCTATAACTTGCACAATCTAGACGTCAGACGATGAGTCCTCCCTAGGATTTAGAAAGTAGGGGGAAAAAAAGAGAAATCAACAGACACTTTGTGACCGCTCTCCTTTTCCCTGGTGTCTCCATGTCCCCCTTACACTTAAAAGGACACTCTTAAGAAAAACGCGGCCATGGGAACATTGGACAAACTTCCGATGGGTTGGAAGGCCATTAAAAGCACATTCTAAGGAAAACTTGGCCATGGGAACGTTGGATAAACTTCCAATGGGTTCCCAAAACCCATCCAGGCTGTGGCTCCTATCACTGAAGAAAGTTGCATTGAGGCAACACTGACTAATATAAAGCTCTCTGATCCTTCTGACCTGGGAAACCTCAAAGGACTATGCCTTTTTTATTTAGGGTAACAAATATGTTAGGTTTATTTCTTTAACACATGACTTTTCTACTCTACCAAGCACATAATATTTATTTATTTTAGATCTACCCAGTTGGTAGTGACTTCTGTTCTCAGCATGGCTGATGAAAATGAAGAATTCATGCAGAGTGGGTCTCTCCCACTCAGACTAGCCTCTAGCATCCCTGCTGTTCCTTTTAAATTCTGATCTATCAAGAAGCCTGTCTGGGTATTTGCTTCATGCATGTCTAGAGAGTACAGACACATATGTGGTTATAATTACATTTGTCAACAAGTCTCCGTGGACAGTGAAAAAGTAGGTCAAAATTTTATGTGACTTTTATAGGTTGCTTTTGATATAAAAGCATGCTCTTAGTTATCCCAAGAAGTGAGACTTATTACCTACATTTGTATTTAAAACCTAAATTTTATGTGATAGCAGAGCTGGGATTTACCTCTGAACTTTCCATTACACCAAAATGACTCTGTTCTATAGCATACCTGGATTTCAGTAAAGCACCTGAATTTATCTCTTCATATATTTGTGGCCAAAATAGGTTATGTATGCATTAGATTAGTTAGTGTGCCCAAGAACACTAAATGGTTTAGTAACATTGACAACTAATGAACAATGGCACCTTGAAAGGCAAGCTGATTGCACTAAGCCATACCCCAACCTATAGCCCACCACCAGGAAATATTTGCCTTCAAATCAGGCATTGATGGTGTGTTGATTAGGCCGATCTAACATGCACATGAAATTAGGATGATTCGTCCCACCGATGAGAGAACCAGAATCCAAAGTGCTCTGTACTGCCTGAAATAATTGCCCTCAGGTAGGTAGCAAAGCAAAGTTTTGTTAGAGATACACACAAACCCATTTGTCCATCAAACATGCACCATGCCTGCTGTGCTGGGTGTTGAGGGAAACCCTAATATTCACAGCTGACATTTCCTTCCCAGTGGGGGTGCATCCATTAGTGTAACATCCCTGGCCTCCTTCTGCTGCTCGTTCACTTCTCAAGGGAGGTGAGGTTATTTATCCAACTGGAGAGTTTGGAAGGAGAAATGAAACATGAGCAGCTTAGCACCTTCCACTCTCCCTCTTGAGAGCTTGCTGGCCAAGGAGAACAAACACTCTCTTCTTCTCTGCACCGTAAGTTTGCAGGTGCTGACCCCCACATGGGGAGGCCCATGGCTGGTCAGTGCTGTCTGTAGCAGAGTATTCAGTCTAATTCTAGGATGCTGTATTAAGAAGTTCATTATTATTGCATATGTAAGTCATCCCTCCAAGCCAGTTTTTGTCAGTAATAAAGTTTATATGATTATATATAAACTTTATATGCACGTGCATATATTATATATATATATATATAATATATGCACGTGCATATAGTATATATATATATATATATATACATACATACACACATACACCACACACAAACACACACAGCACACACACACACACAGACATTTATTGTGCAATTGGCTCTGAAGGTTCTCAGGCAGGAAAGGGTGTTATTATTTTATTGGATCCCTTCAGACCCAATATTGGACTCTGAGGCTGTGGGCAGTGAGAAGGGAATTCACTGTTCCACGTGTAATAAGCTGACTCTTTACCAAGGTCTCAGCAAGGTCTCACAACTGATAGGTCAGTGCTAGCATTCCTATTTTGCTGCTATGGAAAATGGAGCTTAGTTATGTGCCTGGAGCCACCAATAACAAGCAGTAAAGCCAAAGTCAACACCAGGTCTGCCTGCTGCAGAAATTCTTGTCTCCCTCTGCATTACACTATCTCATACAGGTAAACAGTAGAGTCCCTGTCCTTGAGAATCTCTAGCTTAGCCACAACCTACTATTTTGACCTGGCTTCTGAAAGCCTGACATTTCTGCCGTGTTCCTGGGAAGCATCATGGCTTTATATTTCTTCAGAGTAACAAATATAAGTATCTAGTACTAGCTTCATATGACACATATATACTGAAATAATTTTAAATATACCGAGGAAGGAGGCTTGCTATTTACTTTATTTGTAAAGTAAAGCACTCTTCAGTGATTCAAATATTTACCATTTATGTTTTTATAAATTTAAATATTTAAATGATGGTGTTCCTTTCATTAGGACATCAATTCTGTAACTATTTTTATTGCAGAGATACTTTTTAACATTGATATAAAAATTGAAGTGTTGTACCTTTTTCATCTTTACAAGGTTGGACTTGAAATAGTTGTCTGAAAAGGCTGCATGAAGCATAAAAGTCCTATTTATTAATTTCTTAACTTTGCAAAGCTGTTTACAGTTGTCAAAACATTTTAGCATGCATTCTCTCATTAAATTCTGACAACAACCCTGATGAAGCAGAGTGCAACTATTATTATCTCTCTGTTCTTGATGAGAAAATGTTTCAGCCCATTCTGTAATGTAGCTCAGGTTGCAGATAAGAGAAGCTGAGAGCTCAGGTTTTGAAATGTATCTCTTAAATTCTGGATCTATGCTGAGAAACAGTTCTCTCTTCAACAGTTGGGAAAATGTAGATTACTAGCATATAGTGCTTGCAAGCAACTTAGACACTGAGATTAGACAGTCAATAGGACTACGGAAAAAGAGTTTTCTGTAGCTACGAAAAAGAAGAAGAAAAAACAGGCTTTAAACAGAGACATGAAACAATATTTGGACTGACACACACACACAATTTGGACACACACATACACACACACTCACCCCATTGGTCTTTCTGCATCTTATTCGAAATGCAGTTCCAGGCCATTCTACACAGACAGGAGTAAAGAGCCAAAGACACTTGAGGCATGCCGAGAGAATGTTAGAACCATTTAAGAACATTCAGTGCTCCACGTAAGAAACATAGTGAGCAGCTTGGGAGTCAGTAAAGAAGCAATTAAAGCTTGTTGTCTTCTATGTCCTTAAAAGCTGCTGAGTGAATGCTGGAATGAATGATCAGGGTTCAGTGTATCTTCCACAGAGAAGAAAATATTTTAAAAGGTTCAGTTGTGCTAATGGCACTTAGTTTGAGATGTCATGCATCTGACTGTATCTGGGAGCCTTTTTCTTTTCTTAACCAGTGCTCTAAATATATAGAGTTTATTATGTATAAGTAGAATATAAACTTAATGGATCTCTGTAATTGTGCTGAAACCAACAGTAAAAAGAAAAATAGTAACGAAAGATCGGATTAGAAGTATGTGGAACGCAATATATGTGATCCTATCCAAAAAGCTACACATTTTTGCAGAGGTTTATACCTAACGTTGGAATGCACGTTATTTTTTTAAATAATTTCAAACACAGTTCCCCCAGTAACTTTTAAATTGAATTTTAATTACATAATCATTTAATATTATACATTCAGAAAAGTACCCAGAGTATAAGGCACATATAGCTTGAGGAGTTTTCACATAGTGAACACGCCTGTATGACTACTGCCCAGAAGACCACTGTCAGCATCCCAGAAGTCCTACAGCTACTACACCTCTCCTGTCACTTCCTTCCTCCAACGTAACCACTATTCTGACTCCTCACAGCACATTTCATTTTGGCATAAGTTCAATGTTTATGCTAAGGATGAGGAACCAAGGGTTCATGAAGCTACCACGACCCCTCTATTGTCACACAATTCTCCAGCCTGCCAGATCCAGGTCTCACTCCAGTCCTGTGCCCTGTCTTGTATCTCATACTGCTACATTTCCCTTTAATCTTCTGGAAAATAGAGATGATTTTATAGCTTACCTGTTGTTCATGTCCATTTAATACTAACAGAAAGCTGTGATGATCATCCTGAATATGGATGTCCAAATATGTTTTATAAGAATATTCCAGGCAGCAAACACCACTCCTTGTTGTGGTCTTCCCACCCGTTCTTATGAATGGAATCATGTGCAAAAATCAAAGTTCTTACCAATACTCAGTCCTAATGTCACACAGCTAAATAATTACATTCAGATCATCTTTGGAATGTAACATATTGCTAACTGTTTGTTTCAAATCCTAGTGAAATAGCTCAAATATTAGGTAAAGGGGAGAAACTTCCAAGCAAGTAGCTTCAAGAGACACAGGAAAACAGTGTAATCTGATAATTACCAGATAATAAAGTTAGTGGTCTCTATAAAGAAATTATACCTTCCTTCAAAAAAGTTAATGCAAATGAATTCTTTTGCCTCACTTTGTTTTCTCTAATTAGCTGACATTTGAGTGGGTTGATCTTACTCTCCACTTACTGTTTGACTTGGAGAAAAAGAATTTGTCAGACATTGCTGACTTTTCAAAGTAATCACCTTACAACTTCCAAATTAAGCTTCCAGATTAAGCTTGGCCCAAAAGTTACCTTAAAAAGCCAATATATTTATTTTCAATGTAGACCAATTCTGATACTGACCTAAGATCAGAATTTATATAAGCTATATTTTTTTAAAAAAATAAAAGAGAGAAATGATGGATATTCTGCTAATACATTGCATGTAACTGTAGATAATGAGCCTACAATAGCTGAAGACTATTAAGATTATGCAGAAAAAAAAAATCTCATTCCCTAAAAGAATGGGTAATCAAAAGCTTTAATGTCAGCATTAGAAAGCAACTGGAAAATAGAAAAAGTAAAAACAACTTCTGAATGAGGTAATACAGAAACACCATTATTTCTATTGCACTGAATTATTCAAAAACATAATGAAATTCCAGGAAATATCAGATGCTGCAGGTACATGAAGATAATTTTGTTTTTATAACCAATTTCCGGCAGATAAATACTAGAATCCTTTCCAATTTCTCCCCTATGAAACTGAAGTGTCACCAAGATTTACAGCCCCCTCAAGTTCCCTTTTCAGAGGAACATTCATTTACATAAACAGATAATCCTAGATAAAAATTTCCATTAGACAAAGGTGAAATGGATCAATTTTCTCTGCCAAGACAAATCTTAAATCTTGAACAGATAGGGTCATTATGACACCAGCCCCATTTCAGAAATAATGTATTTTTAAAAAATCAGCCGATAGCAGCCATTTCCAGCTTTCCAATTATCTTTAAGAAAAGCTTATTCTGTGGACAATAAAGCACATTACTGCACAATATGATACAGTCCATAAAGATCACAATGTTTTATGAAAGGTTAAAGAAAGCTCAGCACATTTAGGGGAATGTCATAACCCGCAAAGTCTTTCAAGACTTCAGCTGAAGCTGAGGGCATGCTGTGCAAACACGGTGCAAGGCAACTCAGTATTCCTTTTAGCAACAAAACAGTGAAGGAGAAAGCATATGCTAGGATGATTCTATTATGAATTCTGTGATTCCTACAGAAAAGATGGGAGAGAAATCAGATCACAAGAAATATTTCTCTTTGTTTTTGAAACAGTCAGATTCACTCATATGAGAGTTAAATGTCCACAAGAAGGCAAGTATATTTTCTTGGTACTCAGTGTCTCACTGTGTCATTTCTTGTAAAGCAATTCTTTCATGCTGTTTCATTAATATTAATATAACTACAGAGAATTAAGAAGTTCTTTGGTTTCCCCCCATTCTTTGTAAAATGCCCTAGTAATTTTAAATGACTAAGGAGCAAGGGATGTATGCAATGATACATCATAATTATGTAAAGGAAATCCAAATTCTTGGATGCCTCATATATATATAATATTTTCAGTATAAGAGTCTGGAGATTTGGAGCTCACCCACATTTTCTTCTGTACTAACCAACACCTGCATGAAACTGTTTCAGAGACTAATGCTTTCTTATCAAATTAAGAGATAAATAATTCACTGTACTATAACAGACAAGGCTACAAAGGGGAAAGAGATAAAGAAGACCCAGTCTCAGTCCTTCCAGGAACTTATACATACTATGGAAAGTGTGGGGTACAGGTTGGGGGCAGACTACTTAAATTTGAAATTCAGATTAAATTTAGAATACAGAACTAGATGAAAAAAAATTCCATCAGATTCACTCAATTTGCAATGACCTTAAAGAATGTGATTCTGCAAACTCCCAAAATTACAGTTTGAGGTGAATAACAGCTTTGAAGAAGCTTGAGACAGTTTTCTCCATGTTATCCAGAGATGGGGAAATACCTAAATCTTCCAAATACTATGAAAAAGAAAAACATTGTACGAGAGAATCCACTGAAGTCCAAGTTATTATTTTTAAAATAACTTTTACATAAAATTCATATAAACTAGCCTTCTGATTATGTAACTAAAACAAGATTCACTTTAGGAAATAAGTTACCTTTAACACAATCATAAATCAAACAGATATTTAAGCTATATTAAACTATTTTATTGAAAGGAAACTCAGCAGAGGCAGAGTCAAATACACTGCTCATTCTTCTAATAGGATAGACCACCTAGAAGAAGTGAGAAGTGGAGGGAGGAGAGAAAATTACTCTGTTCTATAGTTCCAAAGGCCAAAGTTCTTATGTAATGGACCAAAATAGCAAGGGAAAAAGAATGTGGCTGCCTAGTTGTCATCTGAATTATAAAAATTTACAGGTCAAAAAATACATGAGATTGGATTGCATGGTTCTGGGGTTGAGCCAGGTAGATTGAATAGAGGCAAATTATTCTCGATTGCACGTTCTCATGTAGCAGCAGAGAGAGGAAACTGACATACCAGCATTTCCCCCTTTAAACAGTTGTCCATCCTGAGCTTCTTGCTAATGCTATTCCTCCTTGCTTGCTTCTTTTCTTTACCTGCCCAGTAAACAGGAATATCAGGAGAAAGTACGAAGAAATTTCCCTTCCATGCCCACATAACAGGTGCATGCCTGTGATCAAAATACTTAGTAGGAACAGAAAATAAGCCTTCAGTCCTATAATGAGATGGGAAAAATAACTGTATACTTAAAATTGGCACAGACTCTTTGTTGTGGGGTGGGAGGGACACCTTGACAGTACTTGGAATAGAAGATGAGACCTCAGGGTGCTTATTAGGCTATGCTCTGAATATGACAAGGAAAGAGAAATGTGTTTGTCTTTCTAACAATGAGAGGAAGATAAAAGTGAGGGTGGGGAGCAGGAGCAGGTGGGGCCAGAGAAATGGCAGAATGCTGTAAGGAGCACAAAGTGACTTGCCACTAAAATCCACAACAAACTCACCAAAGGTTTGATGTGAGTGAATTTCATACAGAAATCAGTAAAGGAGCAAAACAGTGAATTGAAATGAAAAATAGCAAAGCCTCCTCCAAAGGCAGGAAGAGACCACAAGCACATGAACCAATGGAATTAGCAGAAATCTTCAGGAAGCTTAGAACCCTAAAAGGCAGTGGGATTTGAGGTTGGAGGCCATCCTACCTTGCTCTTAAGTTTGGAGAGGTCCCAGGTGTCTGCCTGGAACAAGATTTCTAAGCTACCTTCTGCTTTGCAAAGGATCTTTACAAGTCAAAAGAAGGAACATGAATGAGGAACTTGTGGCATTGCTTTTACAAGCACACTTTTCTTAGTGTAAGTGCACCTTAGATGTCATTTTAACTTTTTATGTGCATGTAAATAGCTATTATTTCAGTTGCTGGAATATTAGTCACAACATCTAATGATGTGGAGATTGTTGCCTTATAAAACTCACAGCTGGGTAGCTACATGGCTCAAGGCAAAAGCCTATTTTAAAATCCATTGCTTTAGGAGGAGAATGTTTATTAAAACATATATCTATTAAAAATATATGATGCCTCATTGGTCATTCTCTGTGTTGCAGTGCCAACCACAGTTTTTCCAGCAAGGCTGAGTTGATACCTGAAAACCTGGCAAGGTCCACAGCCACATAATTTACCAGTCCATCAAAAAATAAATAAATCCCAATAACCAGAAAGTAAATCACCAAAGGTGCCTGCACAGCAGCCCATAAACTCATGTTTACACAGGCTCCATGGGGGTAGCTATTGCTGTCAGTCAAATATTTCTAAGCGTGGAGGGAAGTGGATGTTCAAAAAGGAATAAATGCTTGATCTCCTTGTAACAGAAGTTAAATGAATTAATAATAAAGACACAGTAGGTGGGACTGATATTTGCAAAATGTACAAAAGTGTGCTGGGGAAAATAAGGAAGATGAATAACTGGTGTTACAAGGGCTGAAAAAAACATATAGAAAGACTGGTAACTTCATGTAATTAAGCTACAATCTACCTTCAGTAGTTCTCACAATGCCACTTAAGTTATAGAGGAAGATAATTTTTCACCAACAGTAAGAATAACTTGTAGAAATAAAGAACTTCCAAAGAAAAACTCTTGCCTCTAAAAATGTGTCATTAGTCCAATCCTGATGTCTACCCTTGTTTGAAACGTAGATTCCTTAATCTCTGGATAGTCTATCATCTAAAATAAATACTTGAAGATATATATTTGGTCTGAACCCAGTAGAAGTTCCATAAACACACGGTTCACTGAACCCAAGTCCTTTAATTGTGCTTATTTTCCTTTCAGCCATACAACTTTGCACAATTATTTTGCCTTAATACTATTTCCATCAGGGTAAACTCCAAAAAAGGTAGAGTTGAAAATGTTCAAAGAGGGTGAATGTAACAAGGTATGTGAAAATGTTTTTCAATGAAGTTGAAATATGATGTTTAGAATAAGACTTATGTTTGACTTTCAACTAGTCTAATTGTCTGTTTTTCACCATCATTGGGATGTAGAAGCAATGGAAAGGGTTATTATGCGAGAGTGGAACTAATTAATTGACCAAGTAACTTTCGCTAAGCCAATGGCATAGAATCTCTAAATCTATCTTTCTGGAACCCAGTTTAGAGCTCCATTTGGTGCTGATCCCATGTATCTGCTTTGCCTTTATCTACATGCATCCAGGGGTCTGTAAGAACACCAGAGTACAACTCCCAGCTCCTCCCAGCTCCCCACTTTGAGGCATTCATTTTCCCAGCTGCCTGGATGTACCAGCTGCCATTGGTTCACAGCTGAGTCCCTCCTTGGGCATTATCCTCAACAGAAGGGAGCTGCCTCACCCCAAATTAAGCAATGTCCTATGGGGCAGCCCCACAGCCAGTAAGTAGTCAGTGTGAGGATACAAAGGCTCCATCTCTTCTCCTCAATCCAGGACATCTCTGAAAGGTTTTTCAAGCTTCAGAACTTTATGTAGGATAGCTGAAGCCTCTGTTACAAAAGTATCACAGTTCAACTTCTTCTGGACGTCCTGCTTCCCAAACAGTTTATTCCTGAAAGATTCTCCAACAGATTTCCTGCACACAGATCTCTGTTTTGGAGTCAATCTCCCAGAACCTGACCTATAATAGGGTTTCTCTTTTAACTTATAGCAAAATTCAGCTGAAACCTAGAGAGAAAAAGACCCATTGAAAGCTAGCCAATGTCCATCCGTTGCCAATTTTTTTGTGCACAGTTGCTCTCTATAGTCCCACCTAAGGAACACTCTATTGTTAATAGCCATCCCTTTGCCGAGAGAGAGAAATCATACTGACTTTATTGAAAAGTGGGATTGAAGAAAGGAGATATGAAATAATTCTCTACTGAACTTGATACCATCTTATTCATGCCCCTTCCTCAGCCAATCATGGCCATATTCCTAGAGCAGAAAGAAAAACTAGACCTGAAATTTAATGTTTATGAATACTTCCAATAGGAAATAGACCAATTCTAACCAATTTTTACCTTTATAAATCAGTAACTCCCGTGAATGAAGCTGTCTGCTATGGCCCACCTAGGATGTTACAAGAACTAGAAATTTTGAAATTTTCTTACCTGTCATAAGGTCTAGATCACCTCCACTCACCCAGTCTTTTTTCCAACTACCAGGTTCTAACAGGTAAAATTATTCTTCCATCCTTAGAGTTGTTCATCCAGACTTATTTGTAAAAGTAATAAATGTTTCAAAACATAGAGTTTTTACTTTGGTAGCCATGGTGCATTTGTTTCCTATCACTGCTATACCAAATTTCTACAAATGTAATGGCTTAGAACAATGCAAACTTATTATCTCACAATTCTGTAGTTCAAAAGTCCGAAATATGCCTTACAGGCTACAACAAAGGCATTGACAAGGCTGAGTTGCTTCTGGAGGCCCCAGGAAAAAGTTCAGCTTACTGTTCTAGCTTCTAAAAGCTGCCCATACTCCTTGGATCATGGCCCCATCCTTCATCTTCAAGGCCAACAGTGTAGCATCCTCAAAAGCCTGTCTCTCTGCTTCTGTTATCATTTGCTTACTCTGACTCTCCTGCCTCCCTAGTATAATAGATAACCTCCCATCTTAAACCCTTAGTCACATTTGCAAAATTCATTTTGTTATGTAGATTAACATATTTGCAGATTCCGAGATGAGAAGATGGACATCTTTGGGGGTCATTTTTCAGCCTACCTTACATAGCTATTTATTTTTCCAAGGAAATGAAAAATAATTATCTGCATTCTCCAGAACTAGTTCTGAAGTTCAGGTCACAGTCCCACCTCATAAATACTGGCTAAGACTTTTCTCCCCAGTTCTGCAGCTGCATAACCAAACACCATTGTGCTAATAGAAGCTCATCCACTCCGTTGCATAAGCAAATACCATTGTGCTAATAGAAGCTCATCCACTCAGTTGCCTGACTTATGCTAACTCAGCTGGGAGCCTACAAATTTGGTGAAGCTGTATTTGTGGGAATCCTTTCCCAGGTTTACAGGGGTGGAGAGCTAGGACCACAAATTTCTCTTAAATAGGCAAAAACTGAAACTGTTTAACTGAAAGTACTGTCAAATATTTTCAGGTATACCTCAAGAATCAATGAAAATGAAAATGTAGACTTTTACAACTTGCAGGGGTCTTAGGGGAATGAATTCTCTCATTTTACCAGCAAGAAAACTATGGAGCAGAACGATCAAGTTAAGCTCACCAGTCTCTCAGTAGCAAACCTGAGACTTGGTTTCCTTATCTTCTACTCTACTGCCAGGAAGGAAGAAAGGAAGGCAGTAAGTAAAAAGGGAAGGAAGGAAGGGAGGGAGGGAGGAAAGAAAAAAAGGATTAAAATCATTTGGGCATCCATCCTATACCAGATTCATACAAACCACTTTGCTGTAATATAGGGGTGCTGGCTTCATTTTTACATATCAGAAAACCAAAATTCAAAGAGATCCAGTGTGTCCACTCAAGTGCAGACACCTGACATGGTCAGCTCTTGATTAACGAGGATAAAGGTGATGAGAGATGAAAGTCATGTGTAATTCAAAACCTTAATTAAAACAAAACTAGTCTGAATCTGGTACCAAGTAAATTTATATAAACACACTTTCTTGTAATTATATCTAATATTTAGGAACACATTTACCACTCCACAGATGCCCAAAAGTGTAAAAATAACCCTAGTACAAACTCATTAGGAACACTAAACACCACATGTGTCACTTGATGAGAAATTGCTAAAGACTTGCTAATAAATAGTTTAATTTCTATTTGCTTCCCAGTTAATCTCTTTTTTAAAACTGTTAGAACAGAACTAAGTCGGGCAGAGGAGTTATCTCAATGCTTAGATCATCCTCTGTCTTCTCCTTCTCACTTAATTTCTCAACCCTGTCTTTAGAGTTCTTGAATCCATGGCCCACCTAATTCTATTTGGTTTTGCTTAAACAAAAGCTTCCTCTTTGAGGGACCATTGACTCTAGGATGGAGCCCAGAAATAACCTAGTGATCTCACTAGAGGGGTTCTGATGATTACCAGGCAACTGCAATAAAAGCCTTCAGATACGTGGACATTTGCACTGACTGGGGGTAATTTTTCTACTTTATGCACTTTTAATGCATTTTCTATTAATCCAACAAACAGAATCAAAGTCCAAATAACTGAGCAATGACCAGGGCTAATCAGCCTTCCAGGATTCCCAAGCTTCTTACTGCCCATAGAGCAGGACACAGACACTTAGAGATATGTGCTCAAAAACTGTCTTAAAGCCATATACAAAGACAGCATCACTTTGAATTATGCTTCAAAACAGTGCCTGAAAGTTGTGCATGAAGTAAATTTCCATTAAAAGAATCACAAATTGACATTTTATTTTGAAGCCATTTACAGAGATGTGTTACACAAGTCCTGAAAATGTGTCTCCCTGACCATGTCATATGCGTGGGCACAGGAACACAGATATATACATGCACATATACACACAACCCTTCACCTGGCTGACTTTTTAAATCACTCCTCATCACTTTATCAGGCAAGTCTTCCCAAACCTTCCAGATTCAGCTCAATTCTCCTCATCTTCTCATTGTCTCTGTAGCTCTTACCACAGTTGCCAACTAACTCATCATTTGTTGCAGAATAGGATAGTGTTTAAGTGCCAGATTCTCAAGCCAACCTTCCTAGGTTCAAATATCAGTTCTGTCACTTACTGGTTGTGGGATCTTGAGCAAGCTTCTTAACCTTGCTCCTTGCTGTACCTCAGTTTCCTCACCTGCAAACTAGAGATCAGAGTTCCCTTCTTCTGGAATTGAGTGGAACATGTGAGATAACACATGTAAAATATTTGGGAAAGTGGTACATAGTAAGTTCTATACAGGTATTCAGTATTATTATTTATGAGCTGTGAATATCACTCATTATGCTGTAAGGTGCACAAAGGCTAGAATTGTTTCCGTATTTCCCACTCCTCATATCTGCTTTCAATAAATAGTTTTTGGAGGTAGAAAGCTGTGAAATCCCAAAGTTTCCTCTGCCATCACTAAGTCTCTTCATCTCATCCACAGCTCTGCCATATTCTCCATGGTCACCATCACTAGAGCTGCTGTCACCACTGCTGCCACAGCCCTTTTACTGACACATCCAAATACCTCAAGTTCAAAAGGCTGTGACAACAGATTCAGAAAGAAGAGTGCTGATTCTAAAAGTCAGTCGAGCAGCAGCAATGTAACAGATGTTTTATTGATTCAGCAATTATTTCAAAGGTAACAAAAACTCTGGCTAACAATAGAGGAGGCAGGAGCTTAAGCTTCAGGAGAAACACATCAACAACTACAAATTCACAGGCACTATCCACCAAGGAGGTATAAAAAATAGTAAGAACAACAGTAAGAAAAACAACAATGAAAGCACTAAGATGCATTCAAGGGAGGCACCACAGCAGAGTCGTTATGAGCACAACACCTTGATCCTGCCAATCTGGGTCTCAAGCCCGGCTCTGTTATTTACTAGCTGTGAAACGCTGAGCAGTTTCTTAACTTTTGTGTGATTTAGCTTCCTCATCTGAAAAATGAAGATAAAAATAGTATCAACACTACTACAGTATTACTATAAGGACTAAAGAATTACCTTTTGTAGAGAACTTGGAACAATGTCTGGCACATAAAAAGTATTCAATTAATGCTGGTTATTTTTGAAAGAGTTTTCACAAACATATCTCAAAGGACCAGCACTGAGAGTTTTCTACACATATATTATGCAGACACACACACACACCCCCAAGACCTTTTCCCTGACACCTCACATTAACACCACACTATGAGACAGTAAGTGTGTACTCTCTCAGGCCCTTTCCCTTGCTCTTTCTCTTGATGTGACTATTAACTGTGTTAAGACAGGTATCTTAAATCAATCTAGGCATGGCTACCATTATTTCAATGCAAAACATGGACTAATAGTCCCAGCTTTCCTTCTCAATCAAGGCTTTCTGTAAGAAGAAGAGCTTCCTGTTCAGATTTTCTTATAAAAATGCAAAAACCAATCTTTTATCCATGGCCTTACCCAGTGTTTAACAAACTTGAATACATCTGAAGACTTGCAAAGCTCTATCAATTTCTGAGAGACATATTCCAACTCTTAAAATGAATCATTGACTTAACTGAAAATAAAATGACAAAACTTCTGTTTAAAATGGGAGAATAACTTTTGTGACCTTGTGATAGGCAGATATAATAAAAATCTATGAAAGAACAAATTGATACACTGGACCTTATCAAAATTAAATGTGCTGTTCTTCAAAAGATACTGCTAACAGAATGAGAAAATAAGCCACAGGATGGAAGAATATATTTCCAAATGATTTCTATATTTAAAAAAAACATAGTATCCAGAATACATAATGATTCAAAATAAATTAAATCATTACATTCAAAAGAAATAACCCAATTTTTTAAAGAACAAAAGATTTGAATAGATACTTCAGCAAAAAAGATAATGAGTGGCAAATAAACACATGAAAAGGGTCTCAACATCATTAGTCATTATGGAAATGCAAATTGGAACCACAATGAGATGCCCCTTCATACTTATATAAATGGATAAAATTTTAAATATAAATAAACAAACAAATAAATAGAAATTGATCATACCAAGTATTGGTAAAGATATGGAAGACATGGAACTCTCATACACTTGATGGCAGAATTATGAAATAGTACAACCCATGGTCATTGGAGAAAATGGCATAGATGTTCATCAACAAATTAAAAATAAAACAACCATATGATCCAGCAATCCTACTTCTGGGTATGTATCCAAAGGAAATGAAATCAGTAAGTCAGTGAGATATCTGTACTTCTATGTTCATTATTCATAATTTCAAGACATGGAATCCACCTAAGTGTCTATTAACAGGAATAAATAAAATGTGGTATATATACACAGTGGAGTAGTATTTAGCCTTAGGAAAAAAAAAAGAAATTCTATCATTTGTGACAACATAGATAAATCTGGAAGGTATTGTACTAAGTGAAATAAACCATGCACAGAAAGACAAATACTGTATGATCTTATTTACATGTGGAATCTAAAAGAGTTGAACTCATAGAAGCAGAGAATTGAAAGATAGTTATCAGGGGCTTGTGAACATGGGGACAATAGGGAGATGTTGGTCAAAGGGTATAAAGTTTCAGTTAGACAGGAAAAATAAATTTTGGAGAACAATTATACGACATGGAGACTATAGTTAATAACAATATAAACTTGAAATTACTGAAAGAGTAGATTTAACTGTTCTTACCACAACAAAGAATAAGCATGTGAGGTGACAGATATGTTTACTGGCTTGATGTAATCATTCCACAATCTATACATATATCAAAATATCACATTGCACACTGTAAATGTATACAATTTTTATTTGTTATCTAAGATATAGATTTGTGAATTAAATAAAATCATAAAATGCTACAACTACTTTGAAAAACAGTAGACTTTTTTTAAGATTACCACAAAATGCAGCCATTTTACTATTGGGTATTCACCCGAGAGAAATAAAATAATATATCCACACAAGAGTTGTACACAAATGTCCATAGCCACTTTATTTTTAATGGCCCAAACTGGAAAGAACCCAAATATCCGCAAACAGACGAATGGATAAAGAAACTATGGCATACTCACACAATGGAATATTACTCAGCAACAAAAATGAGTAAGTTATTGGTATGTGCTATATTATAGCTGAGCCTCAAAACAATTAGGCTGAATGACAAAATAAGTATAATTTATATGATTCCATGTGTATAAAATTCTATAAAATACAAACTAATATACAGTGACCAAAAGCAGATCAATGATCACACAGGAACTGAGGAAGGCACGGAAAGGCTAAAGGAAGGGATGAAAAAGAGGCAAAGGAAAATATGAAAGGACAACGGACATATTCATTATCTTGATTGTGATAGTTTTATAGATGTATATATACAATTTCAGAATATGAAATGTACACTTTATGTGCATTTTATTGTATTCAATCTTATGAACTTAATTGTATCCTCCAAAATTCATATGTTGAAGTCTTAACCATTGTTACATAAGACTGGAGAGAACTGAGGTAAACCAAGGTCATATTGTTGAGCCTTTATCCAATGAAACTGAAAATTTTTTTGTTTTGGAAGAGAAGATAAGATTAAGACACAGACCATAGGATGACCATGTAGTGACACAGCAAGAAGATGGCTATCTGCAAGCCCAGGAGAGAAGCCTCAGAAGAAACCAATCCTGCTGATACCTTCAACTGAACCTCTAGCTTCCAAAAATGTGAGTAAATAAATTTCTGTATATTTAAGCCATTAAGTCCAAGGTGTTTTGTTATAGCAGTCCTAGTAAAGTAATACAATTATATGCCACTTGGGCTATAAAATTAAAACAGGCCAGGCATGGTGGCTCACACCTGTAACTCCAGCACTTTGGGAGGCCAAGATGGGTAGATCCCTTGAGCCTGGTAGTTCAAGGCCAGCCTGGGCAACATGGTAAAATCCCATCTCTACCAAAAAAGAAAGAAAGAAAAAAAAATCAGCCAGGCATGGTGGCACATGTCTGTAGTCCAAGCTAATAAAATAATTTGAATACTGCTACAGTAAAGAAACTTACACAAGTCTCTTCATGCACATGAGCAAGTGTATTTTTAGAGGCAAAAAATGGAGTTTGATGATCAAAGTTGTACCTAGAGTCTATGAGCATATAAGGCATTAGGAAAAAATATATATAGCTTCTATAACACCACTGCCATTGATTCCCTTCTTAAAGTATAATAAATGCTTAGCTGCAGTTTTTTAAATGGCCCCAGTATAGTGAGAGACACATATACAAATAATCACAAAATGAAGGAATAAAAATTACAGCATAGGTATATAAAGCTATCCTACATGTTAAAAATAGGAAATTGCCTAAGAATGTCAAGGGAGGCTCACAAATCAAAAAAGAAAAAAGGTATTTGAAATGAATCTTAAAGCACATGTAATCTGCCAAACTGAGAAACAGATAAAGGAAAGTCTTGGAAGAGGGAAAGAGCATAAGACATCATCAAAAGTGTGGCTGCAACTGTCTTTTCAGATACTATCTGGATAGAGAGTCCCAGTAACTTCAGGAAGATCACAGATGTGAGTCAGAGCTGAAAATATTTTTCAACTAATTTTGCATTTTACAGATGTTGTATCTGAAGCCCAAGCTTAGACTGACTTTCACAAAATCACAAAGTTGTTAATGAAAAATTCAAGGGCTGAATTCAGGTCCACTTATTCTTAGTTCACTGCTTTTCTACTATAATAATCTGCCTCCATAATGCAACAAGGATAGTTTTTCAAAAACAAAACAGAAACAAAAAAAAATTCCTACTGTAATAGATATCCTTTTATCCTAAATCCGTCAGGTTCAAATAGACTATTGTCAAACAACATACAAAGATAATTTTATGGTGTCTCTCTAGCCCCATAAAACTCTAAAGAGTCTTCTAATTTAGATTAAGTTTTATGGTTAAATATGGCTTTTTTACTTTAATTTTTTAAACTGAAAAACCATGAGTCCTAAGTAGAATAACTCTAGATATACCAAAATGTTATTTTTTTAATTTTTTTTGCAGACAAGGTCTGCCTATGTTGAACAGGCTGGTCTTGATCTCCCGGACTCAAGTAATCCTCTCACCTTTGCTTCCCAAAGTGCTGGGATTATAGGCATGAGCCGCTGCACCCAGCATTACCAGAATATTATTAACAGAAGATTAATAAATTATTAAATCAAAAATTACATTTTGAATGTACACTATGTTAAGTACACTGTATTAAGCACACTGGGGCAAAACAGAGCACATAACACATTGCAACTGGGCACCCAGTGACCTATTCTGTAATTTATTTTTGTTACTTAGTTGTTTAACTCATAAGATAAGATATCAGATATATGTGGGTTTCTATCCTGGGTATACTTACTTTCTATGTGATCCTGGCCAAATTTTCAAACCTCTATATAATAAGCTAATAATATTATACAGTTTATGAGTTGTAATGAATATTAAGTAAAATGAATTCAAAGCACTCAATACATTGCTTGATACACAGTCAGTGGTCATCAGCAGGTATTAGTTGACATAATCCTAACCATCAGTTTTATAATCTTGACCTTGACATGATGATCTAGGTCAAGGCCTTAGCTTAGGTTCTCTAGAAAATAGAGCCTGAATCAAGGATTAAGTGCTGATGCTTACTTTGCATTGTACAAACCAGGGGGGAAAGGGAGATGAGGCAAAGAAGAATGGAAAGCCATGTAAAATGCTATTACCCTGCTGATCACTGCTTCCCAATGACCCATAAATAGGCATAGCAGATCACTAAGCAAAAGAACCTGCTTCACCATACAGGACTTCAAATGAGCTTTGTGTGCAATTGGAATAGTGCACGGGAAGGAGTAAGAAGGAAAGAGGTATTTTGCTTTCTTCCTGTCATCTTCAGTTTCCCATTAGTCAAATATTACTTCACGGGAATTAATACCATCACACTTCTGAGTTGTGTCATCTAGCTCTTTGGTGGCCACTTAAGATGCCAGTCACTATGCCCAGTACTGTGCAATTTCATCAGGGTGAATTTCAACTATGCATTCATAAGCTGAAATTAAAAGTTCAAAAGTCTAAAAAAGTAATGCGAGGAGTCAGAAATTTGGAACTGTAGCCAGCAAACCTGACTGCCCTGTAGCTACTGACCAGTGACAGCATGTATCACTGTCAAACCGTTGACAACATGGGCTGAGAAGCAAAGCTGCTGAAGGAATCTAAGGCAGGATATAAGGATCTGGGTCATATACACTCTGGTTCTCACATGTCAACAACCTGTAATTAGAGACCTCTAATAAAGGTGTATTAGTCAGGTTTTGCTGCATAACAAACAACTGCCAAATCTCAATGGCTTAAAACAAAAAAAGTTTTCTCCCTCGGAAGTCTGCAGGTCAGCAGTGGATTAGCTGGGTCAATTAAGCTCAGCTTGGCTCAAGTTCAGGTTCGTTTTTTGTATCTCTGATTCTGGGACCCAGGCAAAAGGAGCTGTGGCTAACTATGGTGTGTCGTTCTCATGGCAGATGGCAGGAACATAAGAGAGGCCAATGGAAACTTGCCATGCCTCTTAAAGCATTGGCTCAGAGCTGGTACACTGGCACTTCTGTGAAAACCAGCAACAATAACTCACAAAACTAAAGTTTATAATCCACATTCTTCTTCTAAAATGCCTTGCAGTGCCTCTAGTATAACAAACTTCCATCTTTGGTACTTTAATTTTTTCAGGATAATCCATATTCTTAATACCTAAAGTAGCATGAGTATTTCTCTTAATTAATTAGGTTTTCACAGTCATATTCTGAATCATTTGAGGTGTCTATTCTTCTAAGTCATCTTCCTTGTACTGAAATTTGATTATTGAACACAATAACAATTTTACTTCATTAGCAACACCATTTGTTGCTGTTAACACTCCCAGAGACAAAGGACATCTAGAGAAATGTAGAACTCCAAGTACTATGCATTCACAAACTGGAATTAAAAGTTCCTAAGCAATAGGGTTTTGGATACCAAGAATAGCTTAGCTGTTCCCTAGCCTTCTTCCAAGCCCCATGTGTTTGCTTAGTTAACACACTAAACTTTTTTTTCTTTTTTCTTTTTTTTTTTTTTTTACTACTGCCAGCATTGCAAAGTCAAAATAGCTGTGGAGGAACAAGCTGTTCTGCCTCATGTCTCATCAACATTCCTTGCTCAGTGTATCAAAACACAGAGTGCATACAGAGCAAATGCAACAACTCTTCAAAAAGTTCCCTGTTGGGGATTTTCTTCTCGGGAAACCATCCACAACTGCCTACTTAAAACATCAGAAGAAAGGTGGGTCTCCTACTGAAATCCAAGTGAAGTCACAGCAAGCAAGTATGGATTTAAACTTGGGTTATGGATTTAAAGTATGGATTTTTGCCACTTGAAAAATAAAAATCTGTTATATAGGCCTGCATGAACAAATATCAAGATTAAAATGTGCAAACAAGTTTTCTTTCCAAAAGACCAATTTAAAATTATGAGGTGAAGTTATTTCACCAGGTCATCAAGAAAAAATTCATTGAACTAACATTTTAATCCAAATTTCCTTAGTCATCTAGGAAGAATTTTGATTTCAAATAGCAACTATATTGCAAATAATACTAAGCCAAGTTTATAAGAGGGGTCTATTTAAAGAAAGCAAATGGAAAGGTTGATAAGATGATCAAATTCATTTCCCTTCAGATCACAGATCAGCTAATCACCTTTGTCTTTTAAGAGAGAGAGAGAAAAAAAAAAACAGGAGAATGATTAACCTATTTGTCCACATTTGAACATATATAAAATCAAATATTCAATTTACAGTCTTTCTCTTATTCATGATCTGATAATTAAATTAATACCTATCCTAATGAAATAGTTTCTATTTACATAGTTACATGATATTTCATTTAACACAATAATAGTTCACAGTCAGAATTTGGTTGATATCTGAAATAATATTTAATAATTACTACTCTTGTAACTTACATATGAGTGACTGTAACAATAGTCAGAGAGAACACTTGCTAGAAAGAAAGGAGTGATTTTTGAGCAGAACTTTGTGGCAAGAAATCACTTCCTACTTAGCAAAAACCAAGATGATCTAAACCACCATCTACTTCAGCCACTGCTTCTACCTCCCTGTACCCTAAAGGGAAGAATTTTCCAAGTATTCTTTTCAAGTGACCACAATAAACAATTGTGCCTAGACATATGGGAAGATAGCCATATAACCCTACATTCCAGTAAAGCAATGAAATAGAGGAACAATACAGTATGAAATAAGTTTAAAATGTGAGCCATTGCATTTAGTTTATAGAAACTGATAATCCTGAAGGCCACAGGTCATCCTTGAAACAAAAATTGCCAACTTGGAGTAGATTGTGAGGATTGTTATTTAGTGTAGAAATTACAAGAGGAAATGGTAGAGAGCCAGGTGACAAAAGAAGAGCTCGTAAATAAGACGGACCTAAACTTGTTCATATCCTCTTCTTACTTTAAATATTTCACTTATGGCCGGGCACAGTAGCTCATGTTTTGGGATGCTGAGGCAGGAGGATCGCTTGAGGCCAGGAGTTTGAGACCAATCTGGGCAACAGGTAAAAAAATTAAAAATAAAAAAATTAACCAGGTGTGGAGATTGCACCACCAGCCTGGGCGACAGAGCAAGACCCTGTCTCTTAAAAAAAAAATCACTTATATTTTAGTATTGAAATATTAGAAGACAACATAGAGGGGACTGGCACAGAGCCTGGGCTGTTCAGTCAGTCCCTCCTTATCTCAGGATGTTGCGTTCCCAGCAAGTTCTACAGTTTCTCTCGAGAACTACAAACAAAAAAGGAGGGAGAACTGGGTGAATCTAAGGCCACCTGGAGAACCGTCCTGCATCTAGTGGGTGAACAAATATTTTTTAAGTGCTTACAATGCACTGCACAGTGGTTTTGTGCAGTGGTGAAAATGGATATCAAGAGTAACAGTGAGGCAGGGAAACATCAGACCTCATACTGACTATAACAAAAATGCATTTTTTTAAATTTGCTGTTTTAACAATTACGTGAAAAATTTCTCAATTTATTAGGGCAAAAGGCTAAGCAGCTATAATAAAGACACTGAACCATACTTTAAAAACAAGTTTGTATCTCTTCTCAAACAGCTCTGAGGAAAGCAGTCCAATTTGGTGGGGTGGCTCTGTTCCATTTTGTCATTAGGGTTTCAGACTCCTTTCATCTTGTTCCATCCCCTTGAGCATCACTGTTACCTGCAGGGTTGAAGACTGGAGTTCAGCTAAAGGGAAAGGGAACACACACAAGAGGCACTTCACTGCCTTCAGGACTGGGACCAGGGTTTAGACACCTCACTTCTCACATTTAATTAGTGAAAACTTAATCACACTCGGATGCAAGGGAGTCTGAGAAACTTGGTCTGGCCTCATTTTTTTATTTTGTTTTGTTTATTGTTTTTTAAGTCACTGAGTTGATGGGTCTCCTTACTGTAGCAGCTTAGTGTTTTGCCCTAATGAAGGGCACGTGGAAAAGGAAGAGAACAACTTTTGTTGGCCAACTGCAATCCAACAAAGAATTTCTAAGGAATGACATGAAAAAGATGATTTTATATAGTACATTTTAGAGTCTGTATATGAAAAATTATTTCTGCTCAGAATCTGGTCCTATCCTAGGAAAAAATTCAATGACAACTTATCATTTCAGAAATAATCTAGAGTAAACCTCTATCACAAGAGAAAAATGAGGCCCAAATAAATGAAATTACCTACTCAAGCAGCTGGTAACAGAAGTAAAACTGGAACTCACATTTACAAATTTTTGGTCCAGTATTCTTCACAAGCCTGGCATGAATTCGCTAAATCATGTACTTGCTTAAGTCATATGAGCTCTCTAGACAGTCAACCAAATGGTGTAAACTCTAAAGTCGATTTTTCCCCTCCCAAATTTGATGATTTGGCTTTCTAGCCAATTCAGAAGTCCCCGTAACTGCTAATGCTCTGTTTTATATTTTAACATAAAGAATGTATTTACGTGACAGAGGAAGTTGAAAGGATTTTTAAATATCCTTTTCTAGAAGAATCAACAATTATGATGTAAAGTGAATGTCTATTCACCATTAACTCTTTCCCCATTGCAAAGCAGAATTTCTGTGTTCATTGCCACAAAAAAAGGAATTCATGACGGCAAAAAGCAAAGTGAAAAAGATGTATCTTTCAGTCTCTTTGTTTTGAGGATCTAGGCTGGTTTCCCAACAGTGGCACTAATGACATTTTGAGCCAATAATTATTTGTTATAAGGTGCTGTCCTGTGCACTGTAGGATATTTAGCAGCATCCTTGTCCTCTACCCACTAGATGTCAATAAAACCCCCCAGCTCTCCAGATGTGACAACTAAAACTGTCTAGACATTGCTAAATGACGTCCAGTTGAGAATTGTTGATTTAGGCTGTTAAGGGAATAGAAAAGAATTAAGACATAGACAAAAGATCTTAGAGAAAACATTATGAGTAGGCAAGAATTTGCTACTCTCCCACACTACTTTCAAAACAAGGCTAGAAAAATATTCCTCAGCCTGAGTGATGGGAACAGAGTCAGAGAGGAAGTAAGGAGAACATGCATCAGCAATAAACCCAGAGCCATTCCTTGGACCAAGTCCTGGAGAGGTGGCAACACCCCCAGGGAACATTTGTGGGATTCAAAAGCAGAGACAACTTGCAATTCATTGTCCTAATAAAGTACTGTGGCTGGGAAGTGTCAATATCCCAGACGAGATAGTTGCAGAACATAGCCATATAAACCACAGTATGACATGGGAGCAGCAGAATAATTCCTCGTCACTCAAGAGTGGCCTGGAAATGTGGAGAAAATGGCAGACCAAAAAGGGCCATGTCAATGGGAGTAAAGGTCATCTCTGCAGCAACCAGGAAAGAATACTGATGGTGAATCAAGTGAGGGATGCTCAGAGACACAGGATAGCTTCATGATGTTAAGAATATGTGGGTCCTGTCCCAACATCACATCTTACTGCTACTTAATGCAACTCCAAAGAAAGAGAAGGGATTCTCCACATTAAATAAGATGAATTGCCTGCCACTCTAATTTAAAAAGGGACTCTGTATTAGTTTCCCAGGGCATGCCACACAAATTACCAGAAACTGGATAGCTTTAAACAATAGAAATTTATCCTCTCACAGCTCTGGAGACGACAAGTCTAAAATCAAGTTGTTGGCAGGGCCATGCTCCCTCTGAAGTTTCTGGGAAAAAAACTTTCCCTGCGTCTTCTAGTTTCTGGTGGTTGTCAGCATTCCTTTGTATTCCTTGACTTCTAGATGAATCTCTCCAATCTCTGCCTCCATCCTCTCATGGTTGTCTCCCCTGTGTGTCTGTGTCCAAATTCCCTGTTCTTATTAGGGCACACTCTTACCTAATTTGACCACATCTTAACTTGATTACCTCCGCAAAGTCTCCGTTTTCAGATAAGGTCACAGATTCTAGGTGGACATCAATTTGTCAGGGGAAGAGGACGGGGAGGGTTGGATATTTAACTCAGTTCAAGCTGTAATAGAAGTTAAGCAAGCTTTAGAAAAATAGTTATATCTTTTGCCTGCCTGAGTTTGTGATTTAAAGTTTGTACCAATAGTAGGCAATAAAGTGTTACCATACTAGCAATTGCTAAAAATAGTATATTCTAGATTTTCAATAACAAACCATTCCTCTACCATGATTCTGAGAAAGATTTAGACTCTTCTTTCAGCTATGCCATAACATGTGTTAAATCATCCACTATAGAGGAAAATCACTGACACATATAATTAGTACTTAAACTTTTGGAAAAAAAAAAAAAGACTATATTCAAATAAAAAGAAGACAGTACGAAGAACTTATACCTCACTTGCTAGAAGAAACTGTTCTGCCTCATGTGCTTTTCTTCTTTTACAAAACTGGTGAGGTATATGAAGGTACTAATACTAAGACAGAGCATTCATGTTTAATATGTGACTGTTTAGAGAAAGGCAGAAGAGGAGAGGTCAAGACAAAGAAAATAGTCTCATCGATAAAAAATGTCACATAACTCATAAATGAGCCCCTAAATATGCCCACATTGATAGCAA
The DNA here is from genome assembly GCA_963573385.1 of Cacajao melanocephalus. NCBI lineage: Eukaryota > Metazoa > Chordata > Mammalia > Primates > Pitheciidae > Cacajao > Cacajao melanocephalus. The sequence continues at coordinate 50,538 of CAUYLG010003583.1, forward strand.
TTCACATTTCCTTCTATTTTTATCCACAGTAGTAAAATAGTCATGTAAGGCTAGGTGCGGTGGCTCACACCTGTAATCCCAGAACTTTGGGAAGCCGAGGCTGGTGGATCACCTGAGGTCAGGAGTTTAAGACTAGCCTGGCCAACATGGTGAAACCCTGTCTCTACTAGAAATAAAAAATTAGCCAGGCATGGTAGTGGGTGCCTGTAATACCAGTTACTTGAGAGGCTGAGGAAGGAGAATCACTTGAACCTGGGAAGTGGACGTTGCAGTGAGCTGAGATGGTGCCACTGCACTGCAGCCTGGGTGACAGAGTAGGACTCAAAAAAAAAAAAAAAAAGTCATGTAAAATAAGAAAACATCAGCAATTCCCCAAGCTGATGTGGGAAATTCTGGTGGAGAAAAGCATAGGGCTTATTATAGTAGTCAATGTGTCTATTTAAAAAATCTATATATTTGCAGAAGAGAGGACTATCATCAAGAAGTTAAAACTAAAGAAGACAAAACTGTCATTCCCCCACCAACAAGGAGACTGGGTAGTGGCGGGCAGAACTGACTAAACAAGCCACCCCTGGGTAAGGAGCAGGGTAAAGCCTGCAGTGTTACACTGTCCTTCCCACACTGCCCTGCCAGCATCATGACAACTACCTCCACCATCAAAGACATGCATTTACATATACACTGGCACAAATTAGATAGCCGGAATGTGTATGAAGCAGTTTCACTGTGCACTGGCTACTAATTTGTCTGAGTCCAGTGAGACAGAACACCCACACATACAGCAAGTTACATGAAGTGAATTTATTACTTACAGATAAGCAGCAAGAGAAACCCCCACACACACACAAAGCCTAGGATTCGTGATAAGTCTGTCCCTTCAAGGCTCAGAAAAGCTGCCTCGGGAAGACAAAATCTCATCAGTATGTGTCCCACTTGTACCACAGGCAAGGGACCCCCCAGCAGGCAGCCTGCCCTGGGTTTTATACCACGGGGGCAATATAACATGCTGGGCTAAAGTGACATTCTGTTTATAGAGGTGACTGGCACAATGGGCTGTTCAGGTCAGTCCCTCCTTATCTCAAAATGTTGCATTCCCAGCACATTCTACGGTTTCTCTTGAGAACTACAAACAAGAAAAGAGGGAGAACTGGGTGTGTCCAACCAAGGCCACCTGGAGAACTGTCCTTCATGTAGTGGGTCAACAGTATATTGTAAGTGTTTACAATGCACTACACAGTGGTTTTGCACAGCGGTGAAAATGGATATCAAGAATGACAGTAGGGACATAAGAACACAAAATCAAACACCTCATGTTCTCACTCATAGGCGGGTGATGAAAAATAAGAACACAGGGACATAGGGAGGGTAGCACTACACACGGGGGTCTGTTGGGGGGGAAATTGGGGTGGGACAGTGGGAGGTGGGAGGTGGGGAGTTGGGGAGAGATAGCATGGGAAGAAATGCCAGATATAGGTGAAAGGGAGGAAAGCAGAAAATCACACTGCCACGTGTGTACCTATGCAACAATCTTGCATGTTCTTCACATGTACCCCAAAACCTAAAATACAATAAAAATTTAAAAAAAAAAAAGGAAAAATAATTTTTACAAACATGTTTTAAGACACGATACAAGTCAAGTTCACCTGGAGAAACCTCAATTTAACTCTTTAATAAACATTGGCAAACTAGGTATTTCAGTCCTAAGGGAAAAAAGATTCAATTATCTAGGTTTGTCATGCAAACCATTGCTTAGATGAATGTGTTCGAAAGTGTTAAAAATAAGCACTATATAGTCCTGGAATTGTATTTAACTGGAAGATATACAGTTTAGTTGTTTTTTTTATTCTTTCCCAATGCTGGCTAACGGTGTTTTCCAAACACATCTCCAGCATTTCTTACACTTATCATATTATGCACTTGGCAGGATGCTTTCATGTTCATGATCCACTTTGATCCTTAACAACCCTTTGAGGCAGCTGAGGCAAGTATGAGGCACCTCTTTTTGCAGATGAGAGAGCTGAAGCTCAGAGAGGGACCTGGCTTGTGCATGCAGCCAGTGGAGGTATAGCCATGTGTTTGAATTGCTGGTACTGTGCTTCTTTCCACCACAAAACATCCATTATCTTCAAATGACCTTCAACTGAGGCAGGTCTCTGGCTGCTTTACTTTCTCCCATAAACAGAAATCAATCCAACCAACATTGGTACCTACTAATGTAAGTGCTGGGAGCTCTCTTCTGAACTCTCTGTGATCCTGAGAATATCTGTGTCTAAGTGAAAAAATAACGTAATCACCCAAATGATTCAAGAGGGAAAAAATGTTGTATCCAGAAAGAATGTCTATTCTCAGTAACTAAATGTTTAGAACATACACAGCACAATATTTTTCAGTCTTCTCTTTTGAAGGTTTTACTCATTATACAACAAAATTTCACTTTGGACATTCAACTAAAATGACAGCATCAATTGTGACTTGTTCTGGGTTTGGTTGACAGACATGACTGGAATTAATAAAATGCTTTAGTTTAGACAGAAAATCACTTCTGTGTTAGAGATTAAATGAACCTTGCAGGTGACCTAACCCAAATTTCCAAAAGGAAATCAACCAACATCACGCAGTTAATTGCTTGGAATCTCCACTTCCCTGCTCACATACATACGTAATTCTGTTTGTTAGAGCTTAAATAGTTCACTCCTGCCAGTTCTAGAAGTCAGTTGTTGAAGGTGAAAGGGATGAAAAACCTCAGGCAGGTGGGGCATGGTGACTCATGACTGTAATCCCACTGCTTTGAGAAGCCAAAGCAGGTGGATCAGTTTGAGGCCAGGCATTGGAGACCTGCCTGGCCAACATAGTGTAACCCTGTCTCTACTAAAAATACAAAAATTAGCTGAGCATGGTGGCTTACACCTGTAGTCCCAGCTACTTGGGAGGCTGAGGCATGAGAATCACTTAAGCCTGGGAGGTGTAGGTTGCAGTGAGCCAAGATCGTGCCACTGCACTCTAGCCTGGGTGATAGAGCCAGACCCTGTCTCAAAACAGACAAAAAAAGGAACACAAAACACCTGAGGCAGTGAAGTTCTAACTTGTGCATGGTTATGGTAAGTGAAGCAATACCTAAGTGTTCCCAGACCAAACCAAGGGTCAAGCTGCTTATTCTCATGGCCTAATAATAAAATGCAGATGAACTGGGAAAGGAGGGAGTTTATTTCTGTAATTGGGTACAGGGAGAAGGCCTGGAAATTATTCCCAGACCAACTCAAAATTACAAAGTTTTCCAGAGCTTCTATATCTTCTAAACTATATGTCTACATGTAAGTGCACATTCATCTAAAGACATAAGTGATTAACTTCTTCTAATCTATAACTAAGATCTGAGTCCTGAAGAGCTTCCTCTGGAGCCTCAGTAAATTTACTTAATCTAAATGGGTCCAGGTGCTGGGATGATTACTCTTATCTTGTCTCCTGCTAAATCATGGAAGTTTGGAGAGCTCCTTCAGACCCCTGAAAAACTTATTTGTGGAGGCCTAGGGAGTTTCCTTAGCCCCCAATAAAACTTGCTTAATCCTAAACAGATCCAGTTAAGAATTCCTTCATTATTTTGTCATGCTTCAGGGCCCAAGAAAGGCCTGGGCAAAACTCTTGGACTTCTGTTACATTCCAGCCTTTGTATCAGGGCACTGGCTCTTTCAGGTTTTAATATTTAACTTAAGCACTCTGTCAGCACTGAAATAGCTGTTATGGAGGCCTGCATTAGTGAGACCGGCCCTGCCACATAAGTGCCATAAGAGCTTGCTACATTAAATAGTCATGTTTTGAAGTGCATCGTCAAGCTTAATGCAAAATTTCACATTTATTATATGTATTGTGTTTTTAAAAAAACTCTACAATAAGACCAAAAAATTGCATTTCGCTTATTGCACCACATATCACCTCAGTATTTATTGAATAATTTGTCTAAAGTGCTGCTTTTCTGGGAGAACTCCAAGCTTCACAAGATGTTTAGAATAAGTCCTTCCTCTAAATTGAGAGCAAATGGGTTTTGACAGATTGAATTTCAACATGAGATAATAATGCACTTCAGTACCCATGGTTCTCTTTAAAATGAATGTGGAATGGCTAAGGGCTTGAATGATTAATTTTTCCTTTAGTAATTATTTGTCTTCAAGAATGTACCCTAAGTCCTGTTGTGCATATGCTAAATTTCCAAGTGTTAAAGTGGCCATATTTGTTAAGCTGTGGTCAACTAGACAATAGACTACAGCGTGACTCTACCATGTTTTGTCATCATTTCCCAAAATTAGCTGCAGAAGCAAAGTGACTTACAGTCAAGCTCTGATTGTGGAATCACGGACTGAAGGCCCACCTTGGACTTTCCACTTTATTCTTTGCTAGAAGATTGGAAGACAATAGAATGGACTCATTTGCATATCTACTTCTCTCCTCTCTTTTTGAAGTGATAAACAAACACCAGTTAAATGCATTCAAAAGGAACAAATGAACAGATTAGATATGGAAAATCTAGAGTATGGATTGTCAGTACAAGAAGAATGGCAGTAATCCCAATAATTAAAATGCCCAAAGATCTATTAGCAACAGGATGACCTCCCAGAAAACATCTTGGTTCCTTATGGTAACAGCTTAGCAATGGATGGGATATGACCAGTGATTTTTCGCGAATATTTTAATGATACAATATTGTGCATGTTACCCTGCCATTGGCCTCTGAGTGTAGGGATTCAAGGTGAGCATTCCCAACTTGCCTTTACAACCGTCTGAATCTATTAGCCAGGGATTTATGTAAAACTTCTCAAGAGAGTTTCTAACTTTAGCCTTCACAGCCTCTTAGAGGAGTTAAAGAGAACTTTGTTTTTCTATTCTGATTCACTGGTCCACATTTTTAAAGGAAATTCTGAAGTACTCTCAAGTAAAAAGTATTTAACCTAGTTCTAAGAAAAAAGTATAAAACACTAATATTGAGAAAGATCCAAGATGGCCGATTAGCAGCAGCTCAGGACTGTAGCTCCCAGTGAGAGCTCAGAGAGCGAGTGGACGCCACACTTTCAGATGAATTTTTGTTGCCCACAGACCGGGAGATTCCCAGCGGAGAAGTCACACAGGTCACCAGCGCGAATTTTTTGGCCAGCGCGGCTGTTTTGCCGGTGCCCCGGCATGGCGCTTCTCGGTGCAGAGTATACGGGACGGGGTGCCCTTTGAGTCGGGCTTGGCTGGTCCCATCCCCACAAGGAGAACAGCAATTGGAAACGCTGAGGACTGAGAGTTTCACAGCAAGCACAGCTGAACCGGGAAGGTCCAGCTCTGTGGGGAAGGGGCGTCCGCCAAAGGAAAACTAAGAAACAGAAAAAACTTCATCACCAGGCAGAGAGAGATCCAAGATGGCCGATTAGCAACAGCTCAGGATTGTAGCTCCCAGTGAAAGTGCAAAGAGTGAGTGGACGCCGCCATTTCAGACGAATTTCTGTTGCCCACAAACTGGGAGCTACCCAGCGGAGGAGCCACACGGGTCGCCAGCGCGACTCTTTTGGCCGGCGCGGCTGTTTTGCTGGCGCCCCGGCACAGCGCAGCGCTTCTCAGTGAGGAGTATACGAGATTGGGTGCCCTTTGAGTTGGGCTCAGCTGGTCCCATCCCCACAAGGAGAACAGCAATTGGAAGCGCTAAGGACTGAGAGTTTCACAGTAAGCACAGCTGAACCCGGGAAGGCCTAGCTCTGTGGGGAAAGGGTGTCCGCCGAAGGAAAACTAAGAAACAGAAAAAACTTCATCACCAACAAGCCGGACATCCACTCAGACCCAATCTGAAAGTCAG
>CAUYLG010003585.1:0-11268 GCA_963573385.1 Cacajao melanocephalus
CATCGATGGGCATTTGGGTTGGTTCCAGGTCTTTGCTATTGTAAACTGTGCTGCAATGAACATTCATGTGCATGTGTCCTTATAGTAGAATGATTTATACTCCTTTGGATATATACCCAGTAATGGGATTGCTGGGTCAAATGGAATTTCTATTTCTAGGTCCTTGAGGAATCGCCACACTGTCTTCCACAATGGTTGATCTAATTTACACTCCCACCAACAGTGTAAAAGTGTTCCTATTTCTCCACATCCTCTCCAGCATCTGTTGTTTCCAGATTTTTTAATAATTGCCATTCTAACTGGCGTGAGATGGTATCTCAATGTAGTTTTGATTTGCATTTCTCTAATGACCAGTGATGATGAGCATTTTTTCATATGTTTGTTGGCCTGATGTATGTCTTCTTTTGTAAAGTGTCTGTTCATATCCTTTGCCCACTTTTGTATGGGCTTCTTTGTTTTTTTCTTGTAAATCTGTTTTAGTTCTTTGTAAATTGAGAACTTATTTTAAATCATCCTTCCATTGCCTGAGATGCAACGTTTAGTCATTTCTATATGAAGCATACAGTGGTGTATTTAAGATTATATTGCTGTTGTTTTCATATATAAATGACAGTTTGACTGGGTAAAGCACTTTCTAGCTACAGACCTTTTTTATTGTCAAAACTCTATAAAAATACTTTTTTACTCCTTCCTTATTTTTAATGATATGAACGGACTGAGGATGGCCTAATATTTCTTCTTTTAATAAGACTGCTTTTTGGGATATAGAGGGAGGGACCAGGAGGCTCGGTGTTCCTGAATGCTTATAAGTTTTTTTTTAAAAAATAAAATAAAAGCAATTATTTTTAATTACTTATAATGAATTATCATAATTATATAATTAACATGTAATCAGTAATAATGTTTTATAATTAGTAAGTATTGTCTATAATTATATTGTTATAATTGATTATATTAATTATAATTATTATTTTTAACATGTATGTATGAGCCTTGTTTATTTAATTTTTCTGGGACTACTGTAAGTCACTTTAACTTTGCAAATTTATCTTCACATAAGAAAACCTTTCTTCCAGTACATCTTAGATCATTCTCTTGTTTTTCTTTTGCTGTCTCTTCTTCCTGATTCCTAATGTTGGATATATTGACGCCCTTTGCCATATACATGTATATAATATGTTCTCATATTATTTTTACCTCTCTTATATATATACTCCACACCTGAAATTTTACTTGTTATAGGTTTTTCTTTATTCATGTGTCTATTATTTACAATTCTATTTTTAATTTATAATTAGTTCACCTTCCTTAACTACAGTCATCTTCCTTATTATTTTATTGTCATTGGTATGAATTCTTTTTCAGTCGTTTTTATTAGAATTAATATTATATTCAGTTTTACGGTTTTGTTGATTGCACAGAACAGGATCTATTTATTTATTTATTTTTAGTATACTTTAAGTTCTAGGGTACATGTGCAGATCGTGCAGGAGATTTACATAGGTATACACACGCCATGGTAGTTTGCTGCATCCTTTCTAGATATTTTCAGTTTGTTTAGTTTTTTTGGGTGGTTAGTTGGCTTGTTGTAAAGCCTTTCCAGAAGCACATACATGCACACTGAAGCTTTTCCCTTTTTCATTATAGCAATTTTTGAGAGACAGTAAACTCCATGCTATACATTCCTTCCACTCAGTCTTGCACAAAAACTCCAGGCAGGCCTTGCATTCATGGGAAAACTATGTAGGTAGATTATCTTCAGTCATGCTCAGTCTCCTAAATGCTGCCAGGATTTTCTTGAAGCTTATGTGTGAGAGTTTGCCAATATAACATAAAATAACCACATGGTGGACTAAGCACCCTATAGGAAGTGGGGTGTGTGTACAGGGACAATAAAAGAACTTGGTTTTTTATACTTTCTCCTCTGTATATAAAGCTGTAGCCAGGAGGAACTTTTCCCCTCTCGTTTCCCATAGTCCAGTTTCAGCTAAGGGAACAACTTGAAGCTAAGCTCCCCCTCCCTCCTGGCTCTACTTCCTTTTTGCTAGGCTGAACTTCAGATGCCTACATGTATCTTCTTTAATTTTTAATTTTTATGGATACCAAGTAGGTGGCTACATGGGATACATGAGATTTTTAAAGCAGGCATACGAGGTATAATAACGCTTCAGGGTAAAGGCAGTATCCATCATATTTAAATAACTAAAATAGTATATTTGAAATGTTTGTAACACAAACAAATGATAAATGCTTGAGGTGATGGATACTCTGTTTGCCGTGATGTGGTTATTAACCTGTATTTGCTTCAAGTGACAGTTCCTAATTCCAAGAGAACAATACAGATGTTTTGGAACAATGAAAGAACTTTTCAGTATAAGTTTTCCAATAGCTCGTTTAACTCACCAATCACTTTGGTCTTTAACCCTCACTCTGAAAATTGGAAAATGTTAATATGTGTTTGCTTAGTTTCTTCTACTTAAATCTGTGCCATGATTCAACATGCTTTCATAGAAAATAAGTATACCAAAATCATCTGTCATCCTTATATTTAATAGAGTAATACATTATGAACAGTGGAAGTCTTGTTTCAGAATTTCTCTTAGAAATGGATATGTACTCTTTTGTAATAACGTGGAGCCCATAGTCAAATTATGAAGTATCAGGCTATAGGCAGAATGCTTTCTTTGAACCCAGGGGATAATTTACAACAAGTATTGTGATAGGTGTTAAATAGAAAAGCCTCAGCATGATGGCTGTCTGCTGTCATAGAGCAAAGAGTCTAGTAGGAAATATAGAAAAATAACTAATTAAAGTTCTATGTGATAAATGGTAAGGCAGGGAAAGTTTATTCAGTTATAATATTTAAAAGTTCCTACTCTCTAAGGCTCAACATAGGTAGTGATGGATATGTTAATTAATTTGATTGTGGTAATTATTTCACAATCTATATGTATATAACATTACTACATTGTACACCTTGAATATATACAATCTTGTCAAAGTTTTTCTTTACATTTTTAACATAATTTTTTTCATGTAGGAAAAGTTTATAGTGCAATGAGAAAATAGTGTTCAAGAACATAGTATTCTATGTGTTGGAGTGTAAGAAAACATAGAGAAGTTTATAGTAGATAGAGAACATAGCATGTAATTCAGATTTGCGACATCAAAAGCAATTTCACAATTTCAGCCCCGATGAGTCAAAGGTAGTCAAGTTGAATGAAGTAAGGGTATTTTAGGATGCGACAAACAGGCCTTGCAAAGTCTTACCGCAGGGTTCTGAGATTCTTTGTGGTCATTCTCCCTTCATATGCAAATATTGGACGTAATAAAGAGCATATTCGTATGAGGCTTGGGCCATTCCATCACAAGAGAAAATATATAAAGCTCTTAAATTTTTATTATTGTTTTATCTTCTAGAACTTTCATTAAATTATTTTTTATGTGATTCAGTTACCTGATGAAATACTAAATTGCATCTTATAATTTCTTAGGCATGCTAATTATGGTTATTTTAAAATCAATCAAGGTTTTCTGTGGATATGTTTCTGTTTTCTGTTGTTTTTTTGCCAATTGTTCTTTTCTCCTGGCATGCCAGGTAATTTTCTAGTAAATGCTGAGCACAATAAAGTTCAGAAAATTACAGAGATAATTTAAGCTCTGGGTAAGATTATCTTTGCTGGAGAGAATGTGTTTTGTTTCTGGCAGACAATTGGCTAGTGCCAAGTAATCTTAATCTAGTCTGGGATTGAGCTGCTTTAAAGCTTGGTTTCATTCTTGATGTATGCTAATCTAGTTCTAGTTTATCTACATTCCTATGAATTCCTCTTTTTTTGCCCCAACTGGAAGCTTATACTACGTTCTATGGTCTCTGCTAGTTTGCCTTCCTAAAACTCCATTTTTGCTTTCTCTGTTCTGTGAGATTGCCAACAGTTACTGCTCAATGTCTTAGTGTCTAGATTGCCTCTTATAAATTATCATATATTATAAAGGGAAAAACATAGGTAAATATCAGGTTTAACTTAACACATACTTTAAGTGCTTTCAAACATGCAGAGTTTAATATACTCTATCCAACTTTTCTAGTGGGATTTAGTAGTAGTGTTATTGGTGGAAGGAAAAGTCAGTCTCTTCCCCTTATGGTTTTTTAATTATATTGATTCAATTAAGTATTAACTTACTGTCCTTTTTAAAATGGGCCATTACATAGTGGATGTCCTGGATCCCCTCATTCTGTTTGCTTGAACTGTTGGTTTGGATTCTACTATGTTCTCATCCCCATATCCCTGGTTAACACTGTGAGATATAATGCCAAAGACTGAATAGATGGAGATACCCCTTTCTTAAATTTATTCTGGTCTTTTGAGCTTAAATTAGGAGGAATGTACTACAGCATTACCCTGCTCTATATGAAGTGAGGACTGAACTCTTTAAAAATAATTTAAATTATCAGAAAATTTCAAAAATTCAGATGATTATACACATATCCATAAAATGATATAGATTTTACTAAGACTGTTTTTTCCACTGTGGTTTCCCCAGCACCTAGTACAGAGCCAATACAGAAGTCTATCAATAAGGAAGTGTTGACTGAATAAATGAGTAATAACTGAGCACAATAACCTGTTGCTATAAGCATGTTGAATTAGTTACTCTGCTCATGAAGTATTCATTAGTTAGTGTTTATTATGTTAGGTAATGCTACAGTGGAAAAGTATGTCACTTTAAGAACTTTCCAGTTGGGTACACTATCAAAATAGGAATGCCTTTAAAACTCAGTTTGGTACACCCAAGCAGGGGCTTTATGTAAAACTTGCTCCACATTAAAGTGCTGATCCTTTCTTAGCGTATTCCTATAATTCCTATAGGTATTCCTATAGGAATTCCTATAATCAATTCCACAGGTAACATCTTCTTCTTGGAATTCTTTTTCATCAAGTGTCAAGTAACAGATGGTTTACTGGACAGGGAGTCAGGGAAGCTGCATTTGACTCTTGGCTCTACCACTTACAGGCTGTGTGTCACAGGAGAACCGGACATACTTCTCTAAGCCTGTTCTGTTATTTCCACTCTGAACATCATGAAACAACAGAACTAATTCAAGAATTTTTATGACTCTTTTCCTCCTAAAGTGCATCACGTTGTAGGCACTCATTAAACATTAGTTCCCCTTTTTAGGGCAAGTAAAGGAATATTTTACTTTATTTTTTCTTTATATGGCTTGAGCAAATTAATCTGTTAGGCTATGAAAAACATAAAGCTCTGTAAATGTAAACAGGGATGGACAGCTTTTATTATATTCATAATGAAAAAAAAATCATGTACTACCCAGTTCTTTACCAAGAAATGTGCTTGCCCTATTTACCATATATCTTTATTGTAAATGGGTTGCTTCACATTCTCCCAATACAGACTGTTCTCTTATTCATTCCAGAAATTCCATGATGTTGCCAGCATCAATAGACGCATCTCTATACCCTGTAACAGGTGTAAACTGCTACCTCCACCAAAACTAAAAATATTTATAACGACAAGTAACTTGCAGCTACACAATTATTGTTAGGTCCTGAGATAAGCAGTTGTTCACAGACATCTCCAGACATTAGATATAAATATTCCCAGGTCTAGAAAGGGCAGGAACATAGCCAATGGTACCTCCCTTCAGCAATATGCAAGATCACCATTCCCATTTTCCTAATCTGCCCTACTGTCTACCTTGCTATTTTTTTGTTTTCTTTTGTTTTCTTTTTTGAGACAGAGTCTCGCTCCGTTGCCCAGGCTGGAGTGCAATGGCATGATCTCAGCTTACTGCAGCTTCTGCCTCCTGGGTTTAAGCATTCTCCTGCCTCAGCCTCCTGAGTAGTTTGGATTACAGGCGCCCGCCACCACACCAGGCTAATTTTTGTATCTTTAGTAGGACAGGGTTTCACCACGTTGGCCAGGCTGGTCTTGAACTCCTGACCTCAAGTATCTGCCTGCCTTGGCCTCCCAAAGTGCTGGGATTACAGGCATGAGCCTCCGCACCCAGCCTGTCTTGCTCTTTTAAAGCAATGACTCTACATCCAAAAATGAGCATGGAAGGGGTTTTTTTCTACTTTATCAATGTTTTTATTAAATGCACTAGGTTTTGAAGAGCTTTCCCTTTATACCACACATCTCTTCTCTCTATTACTGAAATAATATTAACCTGGACAGGACTGTTGGGATGAGTGTCTGGGGACAGTCTCTGGACTCTAAACGTGTGTTGATTTATAGCAGGTTATCAGGTTATCAGGATCATGGGATACTAGCACCAAAACCAAAAACGACGTGGAGGTTCCCCTCTCAGGCATAAGTCATTCACTATTGAAAGTCAGAAAATATTTTAGATTACAAGGAAATTATTCTTAACGTTTTTTTGGCAAAGATTCCTTTGAAAACCTGAGGATATTTGTGACTCCTTTCACAAGGAAAATATGCATATTCAAAATTTCACACTGTAAATCAAGGAATAGAATTCTTGATCTGAGACATTTAAAGGGCTGTGATTCCCAGGACAAGGACTGCGGTGGACTTTGAATTGCCACCTCATAACTTTATGTTTGAAAATTAGAACACAAGAGCCAGAGAGAAATCCCTGGCGGTGGCATGATCTAGTGGACTGAGCATTGGTTTTGGAGTCAAACAGGCAAGTATTTCGTTTTTAGAACAGTAACTTTTCAGTTGAGTGACTCACCTTAATTATTTTTACAAATGAGAAAACTATACTCAAAGAGTTTAAGTAATTTGTCAAAGTTTTTGAAGAGTAAATTAAGAACCCGTATCTGTCAGGCTCCAAATTCATATTCTTTCTAGTGTGTTGTACTGATCAGCAGAATGGGCTTGCTAGCTCTAAAGCCATAAGTCTACTGTTTGCAAACTTATGATACATGGAAAACATTGAGACCAAGGCAAGCATTTAGAAGACTGCTTGATGTCCAAGCAGAGTGAGTCCCAGACTCTGGTGTAAGAAGTACCAGAAGTTTGGAGCAAGTGATTCTTAAGCAGAAGAAAGAACATTTGGCTTACATTAAGTAGTGCTTAATGGGAATAAGTATTGTAATGTTATTTCTTCAAATTTGTCTCTATTAATACTGGTTGAGTTTCCCGTATTTGAAATTCTTGGGACTAGAAATGTTTTGAACTTTGGACTTTTTTTTTTTTTTTAGATTTGGGGATATCTGCATTATATTCAGCAGCCCTAAATCTGAAAATCCAAAATTCAAAATGCTCAAAATTCTGAAACCTTCTGAGTGCTGACATGATGCTCAACGAAAATGCTCATTTAAGCATTTCAGATTTTGGATTTTTGATTAGGGATACTCAACCTATTCAAATCACTTTATATTCAATTAATGTTGATATATAGCTGTTTCAGCAATGCAATCTGCTTCTAAAAAGTTATCTTAAAATTATTTAATAAAAAATAGAAAAATAGGCAAGTGTATTTCTAATGTATAGACTACTATTTTAAATATAACCAAAGAAAAAATAGGTTTCTGTGTTTCTGAAGAATAATTGCTAGATTTATAATAACTGAGGGCAGCTCCTAGTTCTCTCAATTATTAGATTATCTTGGGCATTTAACTGAACTGTGCTTCAACTTCCTCACATATCAAATAGAGATGATATTTCCCACACATAATACTTATTTGGCAATTAGGTGAAATAATGTAGAGGATGACTGATGAATTCGAACATGAAAATTATGCTAGAGCTTTCAACATATAATATAGAGGTTGATTCAGAATGTCAACTTGAAGCCCATCTTCTATGTGTTTGTAAAACAGCTTTCCTATCTTCATGTGCAGAGTTCTGGGAAGAGGGTATGCTAATTTGCATTTAGAGCCCAGGGTCCTCCTGGAAGGGAAGAAACTGAGATACTAAAATTAAAGTTAGGAAAAATGTACTGAGGCAGGACAGGGTGATGCTAACCAATACTCAGCAGCAGTTAAGGGCAACGGCGTCCTTGAACTAAAATTATACTTGGTGTCAGAAAATACCGTCTTGTACACTGGGTCAGCACTAAATCTGAGAAGAGGCAGGAGTATTGGAAATAGAGAGGAAAAAGAGCCCACGCAACCCAGGTTTCTTGAAACAGGCTTCATTTGGGGGAGGTGGCCATGTGAGTAACGTACAAGCTTTATCTTCCAGAGATCCAGCCAACTTGGCATGAAATCTTCTTTGCTATAGAGTGGACCATCCTGTCTCTGAGAGTTCCTGCAGCAGAGCAGGAATGTGCACTAGCACTTACGGAGAGGAAGAACAGGAGCTCAGGTTCAAACATATGGCCTTGAGTATGACCCTGATCCTTGGGGACAATGCTTTCTTGCTTCCTCTTGGTAAGAGGAGCTCTGCCAGAGATAATTATGCAGACAACACTTTTCCACTGTAAAGAAAAGTTCCTCTCTGAGACCTCAGAGGATGATTTACAGGTGTATAGAAAACCCAGGTAGCTTCAATCACAACAACAATCAATTGCATCAGGAACATGTGCTTGTATGATTATCTTATTTAATCTTTAAAACAACCTTATGAGACTGGCACTATCATTCCCATTTTACATATAAGAACACTGAGACTCAGCAAGGTTAAAAAATGTGCTTGACTAATAAACAGTGGATCCCAGATCAGAAACCAGGTCTGTCTGATTCTAAGCCACACACTGAACTCATATTCTACTTTCTTGAAATCACTTCTTGACACAGTTTTTGACTTTCTGACAGGCCAATATTTGGGCTGCAGCTATTCTTGTGGAAGATTTCTAGAAGAAAAAAACTGTTTGCAACTGGCTATTACAGAACTCGCATCCCTGGAGGCTTCAGCTTCAAATTATATTCCAGGTTTTCAAAGTCTATTAGGTTTAAAAACAGCCTGGGCTTTTTCTCCCATCCATGTTTCGGATAGCATACATTAACTGAATATTCTAACACATTTGCAAATGCAGTCTCCCAGGCAGTATATTACTGGAGCAGCATACCCAGACAGCTATGCAAATGAAAAATACCTCTGCTTTTAAATGACCAGTAGACCTCTAATAACTTACTGTCAAATAAGCACTGTTAGGTTTGCAGGCTTCTCTAAAAGGATCTCAGCACTCTAAATTTGTGAAACTAAACTTGAAATCTCCAGTGGTAATATGAGTATAGCACAGTAATTACAATTAGTTTAGATTTATTTAGCTGCATAGGCACTCAACTTATGAATTTTTACTCATGCTAAAGAGCAAAATGTGATGCTTCTTACAATGTCATTTTGATTCAACTTGGTTTAACCCTGGCTTTTCAAGTCTAGCCTTCCCCTTTCACCAGAAGTGCATGCTAATAAGTGCAGACAAACTGTCTAAATCTTTGTAACAAATGCTGGGAGGTACCACATTTTTAACAAGTATGAATTCTACAACATCAAGTGAAAGGATGCTGTTTCAATGAACTATACTGCAAAAAGCTAAGAGACATATCACTTTATTTTAAATACAAGACTAGTAATTTTACTTTATTTGAACTTTACTTAAATCCCTGGAAAGTAATACTTTTTAAATTCTTTAGTTGAGAAGACTATTTAAAATTTTTGCTGACACTGAAAGTTATTTGCTATTAAAGATACCTAAGTGTAAATAATGTGACATCTAAAGCTGAGCATATGCAGAAAGGAAACATTTGAAGAAGCAAGAATGAGTGTAGTATTCTGTACTTATATGTATTTACTCATATTCAGGAAAATAACATAACAGAAAAGAAGTCCCTCTAGTCACCTTAATGGTATGTAACAGCCTACCTTCTATTTATATGAGAACTTTTGCACCGTGTCTGAATGCAATCATTTTTAACAAAGCAGTCATTCTGACCCCACAGGATTGATATGAGCAATCCTAACAGTAGCAGCTTGGCAAGTCAGAAAAAAAATGAAATAGGTCCATTGAGATGAAAACTAAACTTGAGTATAAGCCTCTATGAGTAAAATGAAAACAAAAACAATTGAGATGAATAGAACAAGAGGGCAAGGCATTAAAGATTTCAGAAATCCCACTGCAATGATCCCAGGGAATTGAGTATTCTTGCTTTATTGGGATATAAATCATTATATTTTATGTTAAGAGGGAAAAGCATCTTAATAAGTTCTATTTATCATTGATGGGAACATTTGTAATTCCATGGTGTCTGTGAGAGGCTAAGGTCTCCTTGTAAATTATTATCATTATCATTATTAAATATTTTTTCCTATGTAATCTAAAGAAGCAGAAGGTTTGCTGAGAAAATTGGACAGCACTTTCCTATGTGAGTCAACCATAGTCCTTCAACCTGGAACAGAATTTCTCAGGGAAGAGTCACTGGGCTTGCCCATTTTGTGTAAATCTCCAGGGTAGATACACTATCCTAAATAAAGGATATAATGGAATCTCTTATGTATACCTCCACCTTCTATTTTTCTGGGAAGGCAAGGCTTTTGGAGATGAGTAAATTTTTATATGGGTAAAATAGAAATGGGATAAAGATTGGGATCATTTCTTTTGGGAAATTTAATTTTATTACCCATTCTGATGGTTGGTCTATCACCAAATGAACAAGAGTGCAGGAGGGAGACTAATTGGAAAACTCCTGCAGTAGCCTATGCAACAGGTGATAGTGCTTTACACTATACTTTTAATAGTGGAGATAGTGAGACATGGTCCAATTTAGAATAGATTTTGTTCCAAGAACTAAGATTTACAGATATAATGGATATGCACCTTTGAATCTTCAACACCTAGCACAATATACATGACCTAAATAGGCAATGGATATAAAAGATGGTTCAAAATAAGGAAATCTATCAAGTCAGAGGGTAAAAAAATCCTCATAATCACCTTGATCAATGAAATTGACACTTTGCATGTATGAAATGCAAAAGGATTATAAATAACTGAAAAGAGTGAAGCCTCACTAGCAGGTGTGATAAATATAATTATCACCCATAAACTAGAAAACATTGCTTTTTGGATTTATTATCCAGAATGATAAATTGTTGGCTAGAATGTAGAGAAGTCTCTTCCTTATCTTTTGCAAATTTATCCTTGACCTTGATTTTTCCACAATAAACTTAAAAAAATCTACTTAATATAAATTATTATTATTATTTTTTTTAATTTTTATTGTATTTTAGGTTTTGGGGTACATGTGAAGAACATGCAAGATTGTTGCATAGGTACACAAGTGGCAGTGTGATTTGCTGCTTTCCTCCCCTTCACCTATATCAGGCATTTCTTCCCAT